>JBBBDQ010001991.1:0-172500 GCA_037127315.1 Ascarosepion bandense | reverse complement strand
TTAGCAGTAGATTTTGCTATGGGTTCAATATAGTGGTTCCATTTGAGGTCTGAGGACAGGGTAAGTCCGAGGAGGCGTAGTGTATTACTCTCCGGGAGAATCGCTTGGTCCATGCTTATGGGAGGCAGGAGAGGTTGCCTGTAATGGTTGACAGACAACAGCTTGGTCTTAGATGAATTGAAGTTGACAAGCCACTTCTTGTCCCAGTTCACCACAGAGTGTAGATCCCGTTCAAGGTCAGCAGCGAGATTATGTCTGTCCGCCACTGCAGGTTTCTTACTGGTGCGGGAGTATATTGTAGTATCATCTGCGTAGATGCCTACTTGGGACTTGATCTCATCTGGGAGGTCGTTGATGAAAATAAAGAAGAGCGTCGGGCCCAGGATAGAGCCCTGTGGGGCACCAGCATTCGTGCTGTAGGACGAAGAGGCACGCCCATTCAGAACGACCTTCATTTTGCGGTTATTTAAGAAAGATTGGATTAGGTCAAGCAGGCGACCGGTAACATCATAACCGCGTAGTTTGCATAGGAGGCCAGAGTGCCAAACCCTGTCGAAAGCCTTGGAGATGTCCAGAGCAACCGCGCGAGCCTCGTCAGACGCATCAAGGGCCTGTATCATGTACTCCGTCACGGTTGTTAGCAGGTCGGCCGTGGACCTGGCAAAGCGGAATCCATATTGCCTGTCGGAGAACAGTTTGTGGGCAGTGAGATGATGAATTATTTCAGCATTGATTATAGCCTCGAATACTTTCCCGAATATCAGTAGAAGACTGATAGGGCGATAGTTGGATGGGTCCGAGGGTTCACCACAATTCTTAAATACAGGAACGACTGAAGAGAACTTCCAGCATGCAGGAAAGCAGGAAGCAGAAAGGCAGTAGTTAAATAGTTTAGAGAGGACAGGGGAAAGTTCAGGAGCACACCTCTTAAGGACTATCACTGGGATTCCATCGTCTCCACACGCCTTATGGGGGTCGAGTTTTGAAATTACTCTGGATACTACTGTCGGGGTAATATATACGTCGTGCAGTTTGGCCTCAGTTCTAATAGGGAAGTCGGGTGGGTGTACTCCGGACGAGTCGAAAGTGGAGTTGGAAGAGAATCTGTGGGTAAAGCACTCAGCTTTGTCCGCAGATGACGTGAGAACCTCAAATCCATGGATTAAAGGAGGTATTGAGGATTTCCTATTGTTGAGCACTCGTTTACAAATCCTCCAGTAGTCCTTGGAGCCGAACTTGCGGTCAGCTATGTGCTGTCGCATTCTCTCAGCAAATAACTGTTTGGCGTCATTTTTGGTTCTCTTGCACTCATTGCGAGCAGATATGAACAGGCGCCTATTGTGATCAGTTGACTGTCTCCGGAATAGACGGAAGTAATGGTTCCTGTGGGCAATGGCGGCTGAGCAGGCCGGAGAGAATCACGGAGAGGAATGAGGTTTTAAGCAATACTTCCTGGTGGGTATGAAGGCATCAATGCCAGATTTCACCCATGACGAGACCTCAGAGGCACAGTCATCAACTGATAGGTCGAACACTTTTCCTCAAGGGACGTCGCAGAGGAAATCGCGAAAGGCATCCCAGTCAGCTTTTTGGTAGAGGTAGGGGGTCCTATAGGTAGGGGGCTCCTGGGGGGAGTGAGATTGGAAAGAAATACTGAGAGAGACTACAGCGTGGTCGGAGTTGCCGAGAGGGCAAAACTGCGGGACTTGACAGGCGTCAGGCGCAGAGGTGAAACATATATCTAGCAGTGAGGAATGATCCGAGGCAGTGCTTGGGAAGCGAGTGGGGAAGTCCACCACTTGCGTAAGGGATTGGGAAATAGCAAAGTTCATGGCGTGAATGCCCGCTGGATCAGTAACGACGTTTTCAAGCCACTCAGAGTGATGGGCATTGAGGTCTCCAAATACAAATATGTGGGCGAATGGGTGATAGGAAATAGCCTTATCTATGTCGTCAGCAATGCTATCTAGTAGGGAGCAGTCAGGAGAGGAGGGAGAACTGTAAAGAAAGAATAGGTAACTAACCGAACTGAGGAGAGACAGGCGGAGACATATGTATTGGTGGTCAGTAGATTCGAGTGAACTCACCCTAGCTATGGGGAGGTGTTCGCTGACATAAACACCCAGCCCATGCATGTGGACAGTAGAATCCTTCCTTAAAAGGGGAAGATAACCAGGGATGAAGAGGTCAGAGGAGGGAATAGCTGAGTTGAGGTTAGTTTCGCAGAGCGCAAGGATGTCAGGGGACTTTTCATGCAGGAACGCTTCTACACTAGGGAAGTTAGTACGAATGCCTTGGATATTAGTGAAGGAGAGGTTAATGGGTTTAGGTGGTTTGGATTTAACTGGTTTATGGTAATTTCTGATTTGTTTAGTCATGATTCTGTTTGTAGAAAGGGACCTAGGGTAGAGGATACAGGCGGTCATTATCCACGATCTGTGCTGCTGTTCATGCATTTACTTTCATAAAGAGTGCTCGATACAAACGTAGAGCGTTATATTGTAATAGTTGTTACAATGGTTTATAAATTCATAGTATCACTAAACAAAAATTTTCGCGTTTCGTAGGTACCTTTAGGTGCTTCTCATCGGGTGACGAAGTTTTAAAAAAAATCACCCGATGAGAAGCACCTAAATGTAGCTTCGAAACGCGAAAATTTTTGTGTAGTGATACTATGAATTTATAAACCATTGTAACAACTATTACATTTACTATACATATATATATATATATATATATATATATATATATATATATATATATATATGTGCAATTTGTTATATATATTATTTATATATCATATATGCGCGGTACTTATTGCAATGCGTTAAATATCAGTGATAGAGCTGACATATTCAGTTGAATTGATGTGAGTTTATGATCCTGGGTTTATCTCACAATAGCTTGAAAAGCTTCAAACCCAGGGTCACAAACTCACATCAATCTAACTTACCAAAATAATCGGAGGCTATAAACCAGGATACATTTATGGTTCTATCAAACCACACAAGCAAAACTTTCCACTTTGCCCTTTTATATCACAAATACCCTCTCCTATATACCAACTAATTAAAACGCTTAACCAATTGATTACACCATACATACCTAACAAATATAGCATAAAATCATCTCTTGAATTTATACAAATATTAAAAACAGAAAAACCTAATAATGAAACAATAGCATCACTTGATCTATTCACTAAAGTTCCTGTTAGAGAAACCAATGACATTATTATAAAAAATATATATATTATAATAATTCTCTGCTCCCACTAAAAATTAAACCTAAAATATTAAAAAAAAAACTGCTTTTAACCTGTACCACCGAAGTCCCATTCTATGATCACAGAAATAATATTTACATGCGACAGGATGTTGCTTAAATGGGCTCAGTTCAGGGCACAACCTTCAGCAACTTCTACATGGCCAACGTAGAAAATAATATATTTAGTACCACTACAAAACCTTCCATCTACGTACGATATGTAGATGATATTCTTATATTAGTTAAAAATATTTCATTGCCTGGAATCTTGTCTTTTTAGTTTGCTAGCCTTTCCTTTTCTCTGCTGGCCGGTTGTACTCAACCGGCTAGTCTCCCATTTCCACATTCCGTGACCAAAAAGTTAGAAATAATATATATATATATATATATTTTTTTTTTCAACGGTCAGTAGCATTGTTTTTGGCTTGGAGTTAAAATGTCTTGAATATTGTTGAATATCGTTCAAGGTGAGCCTTTATTTTATTTGTTCGTTTTGCCTAATTTTTGCTTGATTTTAAAACTTTTCATGCTTAATTGAAGGATTGATTTTTTCTTAGCAGAAATTTCATTGCCTGGACTTTAACTAAATTAAAAATTAAATTCAACAACGTTTTTTTTTCTCCTTTTATTTTTTGTTTCCCAATTGGATTAGATAGACTAAACTATCGTCCGGTTCACACTCCACCCACGTCTATTGAACAGGTGAAGAGGCTCATCCCTTGTTTCCTGTTTAGGATGTGGTGTCCGATTTTCTCCTTTCCAATCTTTTCACTTTTCTTTATTTTTTTATTTTTTATTTTTTTTTCAATTGGAGTAGATAGACTAAACTATCGCCCGGTTCACACTCCACCCACGTCTATAGAACAGGTGAAGAGACTCATCCCTTGTTCTCTGCTTAAGATGTGGTTTCCGGTTTTCTCTTTTGCAATCTTTTCACTTTTCTTTATTTTTTTATTTTTTATTTTTTTTTCAATTGGAGTAGATAGACTAAACTATCGCCCGGTTCACACTCCACCCACGTCTATAGAACAGGTGAAGAGACTCATCCCTTGTTCTCTGCTTGGGATGTGGTTTCCGGTTTTCTCTTTTCCAGTCTTTTTACTCTTACGTAGCCCCCTGCGCATCAGTGGCGTTATCGCCTTGCTCGGGGTGATATGATTAAAAAAAAAAAATAAATAAATCTCAAAAAAAAAACTTTCAAAAGAATTGTCCTCAAGTTTACATACGAAATGAACCGGGATAACAAAATCCCTTTCCTTGACATTTTAATAGACACAAACAATAACATATTTAATACCTCCCCATATAAAATAAAACAACCAGCAAAAACTCTTGCACTCTCAACTATAAGAGTGAATGCCCTAACTACTACAAAATGGCACTTATACACAACTTAATAAACCGAGTACAAATCAACTCCTCCACAAAAAAAGATATTTTACACTGAACTGAAAAATATTAAGTAGACTCTCATTAATAATGACTTCCCAAACCACATTGTAAATGAAGAAATAAAACGATATTTCAAGAAACCACAATACACATCAAACAAAATATGGTACTTCCACAAAAGACCTTAAACATATCAAACTCTTTTATTGCAACCAGATGCACGATGACTACAAACAGGATGAGAAAATAATAAAAAACCTCATTCGTACTAATATATCTCCCGTTGGTCCTAATAAAAAAATTAAAATTAGTAATATATTATAAAAGGTACAATAATACTGACTTGATTGTCCGTCATAACTCCTCCCCACCAAGTGATGTGTTACATAAAACCAACATCATATATCAATTCAAATGTCCCTTGAAAGAATGTATCTCCGACAATATATATATATATATATATATATATATTGGACTTACAACAACCACATTAACTAGACGTCTTACGTTACAATTGTCTGACCATTCATCCATTTGTAGACATCTACAACAACATTCCTGTCTACATTCACAATATAAAAAAATAATGATCGATAATACAACTATCCTACACCAAGAAAACAACAAAAGCAAACTACAGATTCTCGAGGTAATATTTATTAAAAACACTTAAGCCGTCAATTAATAGAATCAGCTATGAATACTGTAGTAATGTTCTAAAATGTTCGTAAAAAGAACAACAGTTTTTTTCATGCTTTAACACGTGCATGACCAAGACATTACAACATATAAAAATTTCCCATTTTGGATAATTTTCACGTTCTAATGAACGCTAGCAATTTGTCAACCGTTATATTTGAAGCAGAAAAAATGTACAGTAATTTTTAGCAACACAGTTTTCCGGTTGCAGTTGTTACCATAACTCACACCCCTGAAGATGATCTCGGAAAGAGATTGAAAGTACTTGGGTACCTTAAGAAATAAATGAAAATAACATCTGTCAACGTTACAGCTCATTCCTGACATCTTTTGATTGAAATACGAGAAAGATTATCCATGAGAGGCACCCCTGTCCCAACACTTTTGCACATTACCGGTTGTATGCAAAAGTATTAGGACAGATTTTCTTAAAGATCTCACTGAAATTCAAATACAGGGTAAAAAGCCAAGTAAATTGCTAATAAATATTGATTATTTCAAACTAGTCGAGCTGCCAGGTCGGGACCAATCATATAACAGATTCTCCAGCCTGTCGAGAACACTGAGATGAACAGATATAACAACAGTATTCTATGCGCGGTCGGATGGTCGAATTATATATATATATGTATATATACGAGCAGTATAGCCCGGCGTTGCTCGAGTATAATGAAAGCTTTAAAACTAATCCATGGTCCTGGAGCTCAGACTCTTTGGACGTTGGCACGAAAGACTAAAAACCAATAGTTGTTTCTAGTTAAAGCGAAACCGTAGATTGAAAGGAAAATGAATGGATGTAAGTCAAATTTTGATTTCCTGGTATCGATATCAAATAAGTTTTTTTCATTGTAAACTGAATTTTGAAGGCTAAATAAGTCCTCTGAGTAAATGGTATCATGGCTGAGACTAAGAACTACAATTATAACTACTTAGAGCCAAACCCAAAGCAAAAACTAAAATAAAAGGGCTGAAAAAATGCAGACATACAGGCAGATAAACACACACACACACACACACACACACACACACACACACACACACACACACACACACACACACACACACACACACATCTTGCCTTTTATATATATATTATCGATTTTCTGCACTATTGTAAGAACTGCAACCTTGAAACTTCTGAATATCGTTTCTTATGTCTTTGTCTATGAGTGTATCAAATTTGATTAAAATCGGACCACTTCTTCTATAACCCAATTTTTTCGATTATCGATTTTCGATATTTATCGGGGGTACCTCGACACAAAACCTAGCTAAGAACACTTGCAGACGCTTATAGTACAACTGTGTAAATTTTCACGAAAATCGGTTCAGCCGTTTCGGAGTCTATAGGTAACACACACACACACACACACACACACACACACACACACACACATACACACACGCACGCAGACAATGTTCCATTTATAAATAAGTTTAGATAGCGTAGAACACTTGGTATATAAGTTAGGTAAATTCCGATAGAGACGAACTGAAAAGAACTCAATGTTAAATTTATTTATTCAATTTAGACTGGTTTGCGAGGAACTGAAATGAAACCCTAAATGACTTCAGACACTGTTCCCTGATTAGTTTAAATTTTCTCCTTATTTTATATAAAAAATAATTTTGCGTAGACTCGCTACTTTTTTTCTCTCTTCTTGTATGACAGACTAATTTTTGTGAAGACAAGCTTTTCATTGGACCAAAGAAAATTTCAGATTGTCTTGCGAATTTCTTTCCTTCTTCCCTCAGACCTTCAATTTGAAGAGAGTGGGCGAATGGAGTTAATATTATTTATTACTTTGGTGACTTGATTTATTATAAACTACTATTTTTTATTATTAAATTTATTTAGATGTAAAATGTTTATTGTCATGCATTCGCTCGTAGCCTGTCGTTTAATATTTATTATTTGGTTGGTTTATGTGTTTATTTATATTTTTAGTTAGCTTATTTGCTTTTTTAATTATTGTGCCTATCATTGTTTTTTATGTGGTATTTCCCTCATTTTAGTTATTACGTGTAAGTGTTTTGGTTTTCAAGTTATAAGCGACGCAGTACACGTTTGTTTTTATGTTTTTGAGTTAAATTCTGATCATTCTTTAGTAATTGCTGTCAGTATGAGAAAGAAATTATCAGAATCTTCTTTGAGCAAACTTTATTCTTTTCAAACTTTCTTGACTGATTCAGTTTTTCTTGGTTTTCAGGTTATTTTTGTTGAGGTCTCACTTTTTTTAAGTTCCAAATACAGGGTATCTATAACGTCCGTGTGCGCCTTTAAAAATTTATAACTTTATTTGTATTTGTGATATAAATAATCTGTAAAAAATGAGATTGAACAATTAAACAATTAAACTTGAAAGATAATTCAGTGTTTCAACAAGATGGAGCTCCTTCTCACTTTGCTCTGCGTATTAGTTTCTAAATCAGGGATTTCCTAACAGATGGATTGGAAGGGGTGGACCATTTTAATGACCGCCATGTTCGCCAGATTGGACTCCATTAGATTTTTGTTTCATGTGAAAACAATCGTATATGCAACCAAACCTAATTCATTAGAAGATTTGAAAACTAAAATAACTAAGGTGATTTCAGGCAATACTGTAAATCAGTGAGCAAATAATTTCCGTGAATTTCAAAATCGTATTATCCTTTGTATTGCTAATGATGGAGGACAAGTGGAAACTTAAATAAAATTTCCATAAAACCTTAAAAAATATAAATTTACTTCTTTCTAATCCTTTTTACAAATTATTTCAATCGCAAATACAAATAAAGTTATAATTTTTTTTAAAGAGCACACGAATATTATTGACACTCTGTATATCTAGAGAGGACAAAGTTGTTTACGTATTTACTGTTGCTAAAAGGAATTTTGTATGTAGTTTTTTGTCTTCCATTTAGCTTCAGTTGTTTGTTTGTTTCAAGGTTTCACGACCTATCAATCCTTATGGGATCATTTAAGGTCATAACCAATGATTTAGGGTGAGGTTATTTTATTTTTACAAAATTTTTCTTTTCACGATTCATTGGGATTTGTTTTTAAGAGCAGGGTCCCCAAGTCCTATCCTTGTTATTTAACCCATAACTGGAGGGAAGGGACGGATTAATACCTTTCCCAAAGATACCAGTGCTTAAGTGAATGCAGGGTATTCAACTGGAATTGGAACTCGGCTCACCGATTTCTCTTTCCAAGCCAATATCCACTGCACCACAACTCACATCCGCCACTATTCGCTTACAGCACCTGGTATTCCCAAGCGGTCATCCATCTAAATACTGACCAGGCTCAACGTTGCTTAACTTCGGTGATCAAGCGAGAACCGGTGTATTCAACGTGATATGGCCGTAAGCACGCACATCCGTCACTATACGCTTACAGCACCCGGTATTCCCAAGCGGCCATCCATCTAAATACTGACCAGGCTCAACGTTGCTTAACTTCGGTGATCAAGCGAGAACCGGTGTATTCAACGTGATATGGCCGTAAGCACGCACATCCGTCACTATACGCTTACAGCACCCGGTATTCCCAAGCGGTCATCCATCTAAAAACTGACCAGGCTCAACGTTGCTTAACTTTGGTGATCAAGTTTCAGTTGTTACAATCTATATTTTAATTAACATCTGTTATGATGTCAGTTGCCTGCAAATTAATGTCATATACAAATTCAATTAATCATAAAATACCTATAATTACTTTTAGAACATAACATATTGCCATATAATCTATCTGAACTTATTTATAAATGGAACTTTGTCTGTGTGCGTATGTGTGTGTGTGTGTGTGTGTGTGTGTGTGTGTGTGTGTGTGTGTGTGTGCGTGCGTGTGTGTCCGTTACCTATAGACTCCGAAAAGGCTGAACTGACTTTCTTAAAAATTTACACAGTTGTACTATAAGCGTCTGTGAGTGTTCTTAGCTAGGTTTTGTGTTGAGGTACCCCCGATAAATATCGAAAATCGATAATCGAAAAAATAGGGTTATAGAAAGAGTGGTCCGATTTTAATCAAATTTGATACACTCATAGACAAAGACATAAGAAACGATATTCAGAAGTTTCAAAGTTTCGGTTCTTACAATAGTCCAGAAAATCGATAATATATATATATATATATATATATATATATATATATATATATATATATAAAAGGCAAGATGTTTGTGTGTGTGTCTGTTTATCTTCCTGTATGTATTTTTTAGCCCTTTTATTTTAGTTTTTGCTTCGGATTAGGCTCTATGTAGGTATAATTGTAGTTCTTAGTCTCAGTCATGATACCATTTACTCAGAGGACTTATTTAGCCTTCAAAATTCAGTTTATGACGAAAAAACTTATTTGATATCGATACCAGGAAATCAAAATTTGACTTACATCCATTCATTTTTCTTTCAGTCTATGGTTTCACTTTAACTGGAAACAACTATTGCTTTTTAGTCTTTCGTGCCAACGTCCAAATAGTCTGAGCTCCAGAACCATGGATTAGTTTTAAAGCTTTCATTACACCCGAGCAACGCCGGGCTATACTGCTAGTTATCTATGTTCTGCGGATGTTTATTACTGAAATTTTGAAGTTATTATTTTTTGTAGACTCCTTGTCAACCAAACGACAACAAAGGCACCGGCAACATGTGATGCCGACTGAGTCGTACTCTATCCGCAGACAGGGAGCTTGTCTATTTTTATCTGCGAAGTCTCTGTCTGTAGACGAGTCCCGACTGAGTCGCACTCTGCTTGAAAACAGAGAACTTGACAATTGTGAGTTTTCGCGGAAATCTGGATATTTGCCAAACTCCTCCACGCAGAAGCGAGATTCGACACAAGAACAGTTTTTTTACGTAGGACTTCCGTGCGCGTATCTTTTTCTTTATGTGCCGTGTCCTTTCGGGACGTAGGGGATCATGGATTTCCACTTGCTTCTGTCCCTTCTAACTCTTAATATTTTCGTATATCTCCGTCATCCACCTGTTCAAGCCCATCAAGTAGGTCTGGCGCTGTTTTTCTATGTCTCAGTTTCCCTCAACCCGTCCTGTGTGTATTATGTTATCCAGACCGTCCTTCCTCATTACGTGTCCCCAAAACCTCATTTGTCTTTTCCTGAGGCCAAGTATAAGTTTTCTTTTTGTTTGCATTCTTTCCAAATCCTCGTCATTGCTCACATGTTCGGTCCATGGTATCCTCAGCATCCTTCTGTAGAACCACACTTCTGTTGCTTTGAGTCTTTTTCAGAAGATCGTCCTGCATTTGTTGCCATATCGGAGGACAGATATCACATAACAGTCCAGTACTCTTTTCGTTGTCTCCAACGAAATTTTCTTATCTCTCAGTATTCTGCATAGCATTTGAAATGCTTCTTTGGCCATGTCAATTGGACTTCGGATCTCAGTGTCGCATTTTCCATCCTAGAATGTCAAAATTATCCAGCTCTCATATACGCGGGATAGGGCTTCTGCATTTTTCGGAGCTGAGTCTTTGTCCGTAGACTTAGACTCGACTGCGTTCCACTCCACCCGAAGACAAGAAGCAGAACAGTTAATTCCGTCATCTGAATTGCATGTGAACTCAATTATGTCATTGCGTTGGAGAAATTTCCGTTTTGATTTTACTTTAATTAAGTTTTACTGCAATTTCTCGGGTGCTGTCAGCTGTCTGCTGTTGTTGCTGTTGATGTGATTGCTTTTGTAAGGGAAAAATATGACATAAATGTGCTTCTAACATCTTGTCGTCACTCTTATATATTGTTTCTACTAATAGTATTCCTAGTATTCGTGAATTGACTAACCCTCGTTCCAGTTTGTATATTACATTCAATATAACCTACTTTTCTATCTCCATATCTGTTTTTGTTGTTTATTATTTTGCGCAGTTTTTCCACATCTGAAACATCGATTAATTTTTTTTTCTCACATTTTTTTATGCATACACATTCTTTTTCTTTAATTTCCTCCGTATCGTGTCTCAAATTTTGAATTCTCTGGCATTCACCCGATATTTCTTCTGGTTTTAATTTTTTTTTATTATGTTCCAGTTTCATGTGGGTATTTCTGCGTCGTTTTTCACCGTTAACGGTTCCAGCATATGTAACAAAGTCTTCGAGGTTTTTTTTTTTGTCAGATTCATAATAATTCCATCCAGTCAGTACTGAATAAGTTTCTCTGTAAATTTTTCGCATTTTCTAAAAAGAAGCAGAACAGTTAATTCCGTCATCTGAATTGAATGTGAATTCAATTATGTCATTTGACATTGCGTTGGAGAAATTTCCTTTTTTATCTTAATTGTTTTAATTAATTTTCACTGCAATTTCTCGAGATGCTGACAACTGTTGTTGTTGCTGTTGATGTGTTGTCGTCACTCTTATGCTCACCGTAACTAGAAAGATATATTTTCCTAGTCCATATAAAGTCCCTCGTCGCCACGGTTAATATATAAACTGATCCCTCATTTTGTGGCCATCCTAGTTTCTATGCATTTCTATTCTAGATTTATGGGCTAGAGCGGGGTTTTGGTGGTGTAACAGGAGAAAGCGTGCTAAGAGCCACCAGGGATAGGGAGACGTGGAAAGCCATGATCGCCTATATCCTGAAAGGACAGGGCACATAGAAGAAGATATATGCTAACTGTTTATAAGCAATTATAATGTGGATATAAAGTGGGGGATCAAATCTATATTATAATCAATATATAAACTGATCCCTCATTTTGTAGGCCACGCTAGTTTCTATACATTTATATTCTAGATTTATGGGCTAGAGGGGGGGGGTTGGTGGTGCAACAGGAGAAAGCGTGCTCAGAGCCACCAGGGATAGGGAGATGTGGAAAGCCATGATCGCCTATATCCTAAAAGGACAGAGCACATAGAAGAAGAAGTCTAGGCATCGTCACCCAGATCCCGAATTATAGAACTGTTGTCACTTTTTTGTTTCATATGCTTACAGTCTAACGATATATATATGAACAGACAGTATTACGTGCATTAAAACCCTAGATAATTTACGTGATACTCGACTGATAAATGACAGTCGATCCAAATAAAATTGAAAATACCAAAGTCCTGCCTCTTTGACTGTTTACTCTCATTCTCTGACGAAGATTTAATGGAGCATGTTAGACTGACATAAGACAGTTAAGTGATACACGTGATACACGTTTGGGAGACCATGCAGAAGATTTTCCCGCAGTAGATAGCCATTATTTTCTGCGGTAGACTGGTTATCAACCAAGGCTACAGAAACCAAACTGTCCTGCTATTTAAGCTATAGCTGGAGGGAGAAAAGGTGGATTAATACCTTTCCCATGTGTTTTTGTGCGTAAGTAAATTCAAATCTATTAAACGGACAGTTTGAAATTTGCACCTGATGATGAAACTCCCAATTATGCCATCGATATCGGAATAAATACCCAAACAAAAACGAACTGTGAAATAAAAGAACTGAAATTATGACTAAATGCATCCACACTAAGAAATCCCTCTTCGGTTCATAAAACCATGGATAAAAACGCCATAATTAGTTTTAATTTAAAAATTGCACGTTCAAAAATTCCCTGCCACGTGAGCGTTCAAATAAAACACCGTTACAAGAGGGTTCTTAAAAAGAAAAACGGTAAACGGTAAAATCAGTTATTAAAAATCGCCTGAAGACACCACTCGTGGTTGAAACCTGGGTAGCGAAATAACTCGTTTAAAAATGGAAAATATTCAAAAGTTTTACAATTGTATTGAACACTTTTTAATACAAATGTGTACTGGTTTAACGTTATTATAACCAAAAACTAAGTATTAAACAATCAATATATATATATATATATATATATATATATATATATATATATATATATATATATATAATTGTGTATTTGGCCAAAAATCTCTCTTTTATACAGGTTTCATTAAAAATGACAGACAAAGTATTATCATTAAGATTTTTATATAATGTTTCTTGTGTTCGTATAATTTTTTTCTTTTCGGAACTTAAATTATATAAGAATTGTCCAAAGCTTTTGTACTTTTGAACGCTTTCAGCGCCTAAACTTTAAATATGTTTATTTACAAGTACAACAAACGTACTTCTTGGTAATGGCTAAAAATATACCCGAAAGCGCTCGAAAGTGCAAACGCTTTGGACAATTCTTAAATAATTTGAGTTCCGAAAAGAAAAAAAATATACAAACACATGAAAAATTATATAAAAACTTAATGAGAATACCTTGTCTGTTATTTTAAATGAAACATATAATATACAATACCACTAATTTAATTATCCGTAATAACTTCTCTTCACCAACTAATGTGTTACGCAAAACCAACATTATATATCAGTTCAAATGTCCCTTGGGAGAATGTATCTCCGAGAAAAAAAACAAACAAATATATATGTTGGATTTACAACAACTGCACAAACTAGACGTCTTACATTACACATGTCTGACCTTTCGTTCATTTCTAGACATCTTCAAGAACATTCCTGTCTACATTCACAATATAAAAAATAATGATCGATAATACAACTATCCTACACCAAGAAAACAACAAAAGCAAACTACAGATTCTCGAGGCAAGATTCATTAAAGCACTTAAACCATCAATTAATAGAATCAGCTATGAATATTGTAGTAATGTTCTAAAATGTTTGTAACAAGAACAGATTTTTCATGCATTAACATGTGCATGACCATGGCAGTACAACATAAAAAAATTCCATTTTGGATAATGTTCACGTTCTAATGAACACTAAGCAATTTGTCAACAGTTATATTTGAAGGAAGAAGAAAAATTACAGTAATTTTTAGCAACACAGTTTTGCGGATTTTTGTTACCACAACTCACACATCTTAAAGATGATCTCGGAAGGAGATTAAAAGTACTTGGAAACATTGAGAAATGAATAATAACATCTGTCAAATTTACAGCTCATTTCTGACATCTTTCAATTATAGTACGCGAAAGATTATCCGTGAGTATGAACGGATTTTATTAAAAATAAGCAGACACAATGTTTGCAAAAAATTTAATCTGACATGTCTAAAAGAAAATTTGCTGGTTTAATACATATATATATATATATATATATATATGTGTGTGTGTGTGTGTGTGTGTGTGTGTGTGTGTGTGTGTGTGAGTTTGTAACCCTGGGTTTCACGCTTTTGCGATCGTCAGACAGAGTTTGTCTGACGATCGCAAAAGCGTGAAACCCAAGGTTACAAACTCACACCTATCTATATGAATATGTTTGCTCTATCACTGATATTGAGCGCTCTGAAATAAGTACCACGCATATATAATATGTAAACAATATAATATATATAACAAGCGAATAAGGAACGAAGAAAAAATTCACAACGCTCAAAACGTTAATTTAAAACGGTGCTCAATATGAAAATATTTTATAAATCAAATCCTTTTAAATTCATTTCCCATTCCCCGCCCCCATTAATTCCTAATGTTTCTAACCCCAGATGACCGATCTCTTTCAAAACAAATTCAAGGTTTCCTGTAAGTTTGTGCGAGCTTTTGAAACGTTAATAAATTTGCATCCTGAATTCATCCTTGTAACGCTAATAAATATTCATCAATCAAGAGGTTTATAAAATTGGCAGGAGATTAAAATTCTGGTAAATGAAATAAAATGGTGTCACTATCAAGAAACATATTCTGCAAGAGGGTACACTGATATGTATTTAGAAATTTTTGATAAACTCTAAAAATGGTATTGGTCTTGACCTGGCATCTCAGACTAAATCACTTTCTCACCGTCGTAACGTAGCTTCCCTCTGCCTTTTCTATAAATATTTTCATGGTAATTGTTCTGATGAGCTTTCCGCATTGTTACCTAGATTTTATCAAATTAGATACAGTATTAGATTAACGGCAAGGTCTCATCTCTTTAAAGTTGAAAGGACTAGATGTATCTGTAAGTTCTATGCTAAGGGTTTATTCTCTCGCACTTCTTGCGTGTAAAACTTTCTTACGACTTCTTACATACATCGTTATCTTCTGTCTTCTTAATTCCTGTTCTTTTATTGTTCTCTATCCTTTAAAACGTTTTTCTCATATTCTAAATTTGATCTTCCAAAATGTAAATGCAATGTCAATCGTTATCTTCTGTCTTCTTAATTCCTGTTCTTTTATTGTTCTCTCTCCTTTAAAACGTTTTTCTCATATTCTAAATTTGATCTTCAAAAATGTAAATGCAATGTCAATCGTTATCTTCTGTCTTCTTAATTCCTGTTCTTTTATTGTTCTCTCTCCTTTAAAACGTTTTTCTCATATTCTAAATTTGATCTTCAAAAATGTAAATGCAATGTCAATCGTTATCTTCTGTCTTCTTAATTCCTGTTCTTTTATTGTTCTCTCTCCTTTAAAACGTTTTTCTCATATTCTAAATTTGATCTTCCAAAATGTAAATGCAATGTCAATCGTTATCTTCTGTCTTCTTAATTCCTGTTCTTTTATTGTTCTCTCTCCTTTAAAATGTTTTTCTCATATTCTAAATTTGATCTTCAAAAATGTAAATGCAATGTCAATCGTTATCTTTTGTCTTCTTAATTCCTGTTCTTTTATTGTTCTCTCTCCTTTAAAACGTTTTTCTCATATTCTAAATTTGATCTTCAAAAATGTAAATGCAATGTCAATCGTTATCTTCTGTCTTCTTAATTCCTGTTCTTTTATTGTTCTCTCTCCTTTAAAACGTTTTTCTCATATTCTAAATTTGATCTTCCAAAATGTAAATGCAATGTCAATCGTTATCTTCTGTCTTCTTAATTCCTGTTCTTTTATTGTTCTCTCTCCTTTAAAAAGTTTTACTCATATTCTCAATTTGATTCTCAAAAATGTAAATGCAATGTCAATCGTTATCTTCTGTCTTCTTAATTCCTGTTCTTTTATTGTTCTCTCTCCTTTAAAAAGTTTTACTCATATTCTCAATTTGATTCTCAAAAATGTAAATGCAATGTCAATCGTTATCTTCTGTCTTCTTAATTCCTGTTCTTTTATTGTTCTCTCTCCTTTAAAACGTTTTTCTCATATTCTAAATTTGATCTTCAAAAATGTAAATGCAATGTCAATCGTTATCTTCTGTCTTCTTAATTCCTGTTCTTTTATTGTTCTCTCTCCTTTAAAAAGTTTTACTCATATTCTCAATTTGATTCTCAAAAATGTAAATGCAATGTCAATCGTTATCTTCTGTCTTCTTAATTCCTGTTCTTTTATTGTTCTCTCTCCTTTAAAAAGTTTTACTCATATTCTCAATTTGATTCTCAAAAATGTAAATGCAATCTCAATCGTTATCTTCTGTCTTCTTAATTCCTGTTCTTTTATTGTCGTTTTTCCTTAATTATATTATCTTCTTCTCATATTATTATAAGTTCTATGCTAACAGTTTCTTCTCTCGCTTACAGAAATCTCATCCGGCTTCTTGCTTTCCAGTTAACATTGGTCTTCAAAAGTTTAACTTCAATGTCAATCGTTATCCTCTGTCTTCTTAATTCTTGTTCTTTTATTGTCCTCTCTCTTGTTATGGTGAGAGAACAATACATGAAGGAATTTTGCTTTTAAAATTTTTTTTCTCATATTCTCTTACACTCTGTAACCATTTGCGTCTTAGTGGCATTCTTACCCCGGTTGGAATAAAACAATAAACAGAGAGAGAGAGAGAGAGAGAGAGAGAGAGAGAGAGAGAGAGAGAGAGAGAGAGAGAGAGAGAGAATAAAATATTGTACGAAATTATAATGAAGGCTAAAATGCAGTTTGATTAAAGGTGGCACGATCGGATTTCAGATTTATTTCATGAGAGTCGGGTTTGAAGAAATTCAATTCTTCTTGTCTAAATTGTTTCCCTTGAAACAAAAACTTGATCGTGACGCTACTTGTCGAGAAATCATTATCGGTAAATTTAAATAATCATTAGTTTCTGCCGACAGAGGCAGTGAAATTGGATCTTGCAATCGGTTGGTCTTGCAGGAATGCAACTGGGACTGGAATGGAAGGTGGAGGTAAGCAAAATCTGCTTACCTGACCAGGTGTGAATTTTAATTAGACAGCAGGATTATAAATAGGTAGCAAACAGAAACAAGGTGAGCAGGGAGAATACACACACCCATACAGAGACACACACACGCACACACATATATACAACAGTCATATATATATATATATATATATGTAAACTCGTTTACAAATGAAGAATATTCAAAAGTTCTACAATTGTTTCGAACATTTTTAATAAAATTGTGTCAGTCAGTTAAGTGCCATACGTGATGCACGCTTGGGCGATCATGTCTCGAAAGAGACATGACTGACTGGGCAGAAGATTATCCCGCAGTAGGTTGCCATCGCTTTCTGCGGTAGACTGCCGACCAAGTCCATAGAACCCAATCTGTCCTGCTATTTAACCCATAACTGGAAGGAAGAGACGGATTAATACCTTTCTCAAGGGTATTTGCGCGTAAGTGAATACAATGGATTCAACTGGAATTCGAACTCGGCTCCCCGGTTTCTCGTTCCGAGCCGATATACACTGCACCACAACGCACATCCTAGTATACAATTGTGTACTAGTCTAATTTTGTTATTACCAACAACTACGTAATTAAACAATCAATATATATATATATATATATATATATATATATATAGTGTCATCCGCAGACAGATCTGTTTCGCTGTATCACAGCTCATCAGTACGGTTAAACAGCCGATTGCCGTTTGAAAGCCGACCGAATTGGCGTCAGTCGGCGATTTTACCTCTGAGCTACGGGTGCTCTGTAGAAGGAGGCAGACTTTTAGCGTGTATATTATCATTATACACGCCCAATAGCTGAGAGTGTTCTAATTCATTGATGAATGAGATTATAACTATAGTCGTGTCGAAAAAAACTTCCACGAATCTACGAAGAAGGGAAGAAACGGTTTAAAAAAAGAAAGAACTAAGTACATGAACATCAGCCAAAAAGGTTCGGACCGAGTCAGTACGTAGCCAGCTTTCCTTGTCGATCCGTTTCGGTGAAACCTAGGTAATTCTGTCTGGCTCACTAGATATTCTTTACTGATATATATATGCACCTGATTTTACTTCGACTGCTTCACAATCATGTCACACTCTTTATTTAATTTACGAGTGGTAGAGTCTTTGTATATCAGGTCCTGAAAACCATCTCTCTAAACAGCGTGAATGTTTGCTGGGGCATACTATAGTTAGCCCCTAGCACTTCGTTTTGTTTAACATATTTTTTTAATCCTCTTTCTTTCCTTCCCATCCCTTCATTCATTCCATAATTTATTTTAATTTAAGTTAATCTCTCGATGAGGCCTGAAGAGCGGGAGCGAAACCGTTTGCTTCGTTGTTAACTTGTCTAATAGTATTCATCTTTACACTTTCATATATATATATATATATATATATATATATATATATATATATATATATATAAAATTGAACAGTGGTGTTAGTCATAGCCTCAAGATTACATTCAAGCATGAAACAGACTGTCGGCACTCGATGTTAACCTCAGTGTCCACTTTGTATACACAGAGTACGATAGATAAATTGCCGTTTAGATGACGCCAGAATGAAAATAACATTGACATTCCTTTTTAACAGATATATTTACCAAACCTACAAAAAATATATCTTGTAACAAAAGCGTAAATTTATTTTAAAAAATTGCCATTGGCTTCAACCACAGTCTCCAGGCGACTTCGGAATCTCCTACAACTCTTCTGGACAGTCTCCTTGTTTAGATTGGTGAATGCTGTCATAAGCTTTACCTTCAATTCATCTTTGGCGTTACAAGTTGTTTTGTTGGTCTGTCGCTCAACTGCAACCCACACATAATAATCAAAGGGGGTTGCAGTCTGGGGAGTGGGGTGGCCAGATATAAGGGCTGATGTGGTCACAGAAATTGCGTTCTACTGGGTTCTCTTACTTATCTGACATGGTGCAGAGTCCTATTGTCAGAAATAGGGTCTTCCAGCAGCCACCCTCTTGATCCAGGACAGCACTACTTCTACAAGCCACCTGATGAAGACCTCCGTGTTGAACCTGAGGCCCTGTTAGAAGATTAATGCAGACTAACGCCGCTGTCACTAGTGATCACTGCAAACATCAAGATATTGACTGGATATATCAACCAAATTTTTTTCCGAATTCTCAGCACTGTTCTAAGATTGACAGCCGAACACACTGAAGCCTCCGGTGCGAATGCCAAGCAGTACAGCAGCAATTTTCAGTTGACTTGTGTCATGGAGTTGTTTTTTTGCATGGACGGTGCTCAACTGACCTTACTATATGGCGAAGCCGACAAAATGAAAAACAACAACGCACAGGCGAGAAATTTAAATATAAAATGGTGACAATTACCCATCGCAAACTGTACATTACAAGCAAATATTTCAGTCGAAACCAAACTGCATTTCTAAAAAGAAAAAAAAAGCAACCTTAAAAAAATATTTTGGTATTTTTAAAGTAAAAGATAAAATGCCAGTAACCACAAAATATAAGTAAATATTTGTCTATATTTCTGAGATGAGGTAGTATTTACAGTATTTACATTATTCGAAATATTGTTTTCATCTTTGTTGCCATTTGTACGACGTTTAATAATAGATCATTCTATTTGTTTATATTTCTGAGATGAGGTAGTATTTACAGTATTTAAGTTATCTGGACTATTGTGCTCATCTTTGTTGCCATTTCTACGATGTTTCGGCCTTATAAAATGATATTCTTCAATCATTGAAAATGCTCACTCATTCTTTGGGTATCATTGTCCAATTCATCCCATATTAATTCAGTGGAAAAGAGGTCAGGAGATTGAAGCGACCAAGTGATAATTTCCAAAATTTTATTTCTTATCTTACGAGATAATTTTTTTCCAATTATGCGTAAACCAGATGGTATGCGTTTGCATGGCACCAAGGTTGAAATTGGGTAGACGACATCCCGACACCCCGAATCTATCTCTCAAGTCATCGTGACTGATGGTTTGAACGTACTGTCCTTGTTCAAGAACTGATCACGCCAGACATTTCACTGACTCCCAGAAACTGTTATTTTGGTCTGCTCAGCATAGCGGCAGTATAAACTATAAGTGTGTTCTACGAATCGAACAGGAGTCGGGAATAGGGCCTGTGTAACCTCCCTGGCAGGCAGATGTGCTGGGAAAACGAGTAATGACCTACTGTTATAATTGTATTGTTTAAATATTTGCTATATATTTCTTTAGGAAGAGTGTTCAATAGTAGAGGAAATATGGACCGTGTGGACATACCCATCAACATTGGAGATCACTTGAGACGCGAAAATAACAATCACCGTAAAGCTTGGATATGCCAAAACCATAATGACATAAAGATGGCGATTTTTTCACAGGTAAAACCCTACTCCAAGGAAAAGATAAACCTGTTAAAGTTATTATTAAACTATATCAGATGTATTTTAAAACACCTTACATATAAAAAGGAATGTGCGTGGGTGGTTCAGTTGATATCAGCTCCGAACGAGAAATCAAAGAGCCAAGTTCGAATTCCAGTTGAATTCGTTGCATTCACTTACGCGCAAACACCTTTAGGAAAGGTATTAATCCGTATCTTCTCCCTCCAACTATGGGTTAAATAACAGGACAGATTGGATTCTATCGTTTTGGTTGGTAACTAGTCTACAGCAGAAAGTAATGGCAACTAACTGCGGGAAAAACCTTCTGCCCAAGCATGTATCACGTATGGCACTTGAGAGACATAAAAATAGTTAATATTTCTAAATTTGCTTTTAGACGTTTCTGCGTGACGTCATCTAATCTGAAATTGTTTGATGAATGTGTATGTGTGTGTGCGCGTGTGTATGTGTGTGTTTTCATGTTATAACCACCCCCCCTAATCTCGTCCTGGGTATGACGATAATCTACATCCGGTAGCGAGACCTCCGATCGAGAGATTGGACGTTTTGATGAGCGTCGAACCACTGTAACATTATTTTTGCATGCAGAAAAATATAACACTATTTTAGTATGACGGAGCGAAAGAAATTATTTTTAATTGTATTATTAATTGTGCAGATTAATTGTTCCAATATGAGCAGAGAGAAAAATAAGCCTAATAGATAATAAAAATTTTTTATTCGGTTGTAATATGAACGCAGCTAAAGAATTATGAGCAGAGAGAAAGTATTGCCAAATGAAAATATTGGAAACTCGCTGAGTGAATTAAAAAAAACATTGTAGGTGTAGGCAGCGGGTCAGACGGGGTCATCGCATCGGTGGCCATTACGTGACAAAGCGGAGACATTACGGCTGGTGAAACTGAGAAGTAAGCGGTAGCAAAAATATTGTTTCGAGATTGTCACAAATTTTTGATGAAGCCAAAAATGTTAAATCCTGAAATTCTCGAATTTGCTGTGAACAGATTTTAAAACCGGAAAAATAAATGACGTAATCAATTGAATCAAAATGAAGAAGACGGAAAGAAATTATGTCACCAGAAATATGACCGCTTCTTTGGTTAAACTAAGGAAAGGAAGTAACTCCGCCTCAAAATGCGAAGGCGGAAGTGATTTCATTGGCTAAAGGTTTGATGTGCATGAGTACCCCGCGTCCGTCATGCCTCTCCCAAGAGAATTTAGTACACGCATAAAAATAGAACCCAAGAGAGCCAAAATCACTTCCTTTTTTGGGTTTCCAGTCGAGATGTAACGACAAGGGAGTGGCGGTTTCCAGCCGGGGAGCCACAATAGTAGAGACAGAGACGGCCGCCTCCGATAGAGTTCTTAACTAAAGATGTACAGAGACAGAAATAATTGCCACGCCGTTGGGTGCCAACCGTAGAAACAGAGACGGTCGCCTCCGATAGAGTCCTGGCTGAAGATGTAAAGTAACAGAAAGAGTTCAGTAAACCGACCGAAAAGAGTTAAAGTCAAACAACGAACCAACCAGTTGTTGCGTTGAGCTAAGACAGATAAGACGAATTACCGCCGAGGCTATCCTCCACACACAAAGACCAATCTTTGGCAGTTTCAGTAAAGCTTCGGTGAAAAGCTTGAATTAGAGATTTTGAATCGTCACAAACTTGAAAACTCCGATTGGAATGAACAGACATTACCAACCAAAAGCTTGAATTAATGTTAAGAAGGCAAACACTACTCTTAGACGAAACATTCGCTCCGTTGTAGAGATACGGGGTTGATGATTGCTATATTCTATTTGTTTTTGTTTCTTTTTTTTTCTTTTTTTGTATATAAAGACTTTTTCCTCAATTTATTCAGACGTCATTCAACTTATTTTTGGTGCCGTTTTTATTAACCCAAATGTGCGCGTGCGTCCAGTCTGGTCCAACTTGGTAAAGAGACAGCTAGCAAGATTTCAGTGTAACTTCCTTGGGATCCAAATTCACAACGTGGGCGAGGAAGAACACCGTTGTAATAGACGACTCGAGTGAAGACCAGCTACTGTGTCGAAGCCATCATGACTAGCGGCCGGAGACCGTCGTCACACCACCTCTTAATTGCTGTTGTTCCCAGGTACACGATGACTCACGGTGGGAACACCTGTTACGGGTCTAAACTATTTGCAAACAGTGAATCTCTCACACAAACAACAATCGTCGGTACTTTTATAAAAAAAGAAAAGGAGCAACAATACATTTTAAAATAAAATGACAACCAGTTCAATACTAAAAGAAAGTCTACAGATGAATATAAAATACATTATTATAGTAAAATTTGCACCATCAAATTTTATCATCTCTAAACATTTTAACTTTAAACTGAAAGTATAAAATTATGTACTGTAGTTAAAAGCATAAAATTAGGTACGAAATATTTAGATTTCGATATTAAATAACCCATAGGACTGTTTATGCATCGGTAAACAAAATGAAGCCGCCAACCAACCTCGCCTATTATCACTGAGATACTTATCTCTCTTTTTCGCTGTCTGTTACTCTCTCCCTGTCTCTCTCGAAAAATCTTTCCCCTATTAAGCATTTATTTCTTTTTTATTCGCTTCATCCTTTTTCTTTCTTTCTTTCTTTCTTTCTTTCTTTCTTATTTCTATCACTTTTTCTTTCTTTCTTTCTTTCTTTCTTTCTTTCTTTCTTTCTTTCTTTCTTTCTAGCACTTTTTTCTTTCTACCGCTCTTTCTTTCTTACAATCTATTCACGCTTACCTATGAAAATATATACATGAATATAATATCATTCTCGTCTCTTTTCTTTCTTTCTTTCTTTCTTTCTTTCTTTCTTTCTTTCTTTCTTTCTTTCTTTGTGCTGTTTCTTTAATTCGACCTCGTCTTTTGAGTCCCATTCTTTTATGAACAACAACTAACCCTCCACCCTCCACCCAATTCCTCTCACTACCACCCCCACCTCAAAAAACAACAACAACATTTCATGTTTCGATGTCAAAATTTCTGAACAAATCGTCGACTCACCAAGAAAACCATTTTATCTGTTTGGGCAAGTCAACCTCGTTCGCGCGTCACCATTATTCGACGCCCCTCTCATTAGCAGACGACATTGAATCTTGTTCAGCTGAATGGCGTTTAGAAAAAATGAAATATGCTGTCAGATCAAATCCCTTCGTTTGTTTTTGTTTTGTTTTGTTTTTTCTAACGGATTTGTTTTACGCTTGATGAAATCACCTTATTTAGAAAAATATGGATTATGTTGTAGTCGTTAGCAACAAATTTTGTTGACAATTCGTAGAAAAAATTGTTACTGTCAAGACTGTCTTTTCAAAAGATTGTTTCACGATATCCAACCCGGGTGTCCAACAAATTGACAAATTAGTTCCAGAGAAACACAAAACAGAACCGTAAACACGTCCGATTTCAAATCCAGTCGATTTTAAAAGTGGAATACAAATATTTCTATTCTTTTTAAAGACAATCACGGATATCGATTCTTATCCACTGGACAAAACAATTACAAAAATAAAAGAAGTATTTCTTTTTGCTTTTGAAATAAGAAAGCAATGGCTTTTTTCTCAGCTTTTGAAAAAAATATTGATTTCTTTTCGATTACGAAATATTTCCAAAAATGGAGACGTTTTTAGTGGTGACCTTTCTTGACTACAGAAAAATTATGGATGTTTTCAGATGTGGTGTGTTTCCGGGATAATTTAACTTTGTCTAGTGAATGAGGAAGATCATGCTGCACCATCGAATACCAGGTGAAGGAGACTTTACCAAGGATTAACTCAACTCACTTCAACAAAAAGAAAATAAATTTAATTCCAATAAACACTGGCGATGGAACTATTTACAAAATCATTATAAGTGGGTAAGTTGTCGCAAATATTTTTAATTATAATTCTGTAATACTTTTTTCCTTTCGAGTATAAAGATTCACTGAGATTTGTTTTTAAGGGCAGGGTCCTCAACTCCTACACTGTTATTTAACCCATAACTGGAGGGAAGGTACGGATTAATACTTTTCCCAAGGGTACCAGTGCTTAAGTGAATGCAGGGTATTCGACGGGAATTCGAACTCGGCCCACCGATTGCTCTTTCCGAGCCGATATCCACTGCACCACAACGCACATCCGTCACTAAACGCTTACAGCACCTGGTATTCCCAAGCGGTCACCCATCTAAGTACTGACTAGGCTCAACGTTGCTTAACTTCGGTAATCGAGCGAGAACCGGTGTATTCAACGTAATATGGCCATAAGCCAATAAACGCTTACAGCACCTGGTATTCCCAAGCGGTCACCCATCTAAGTACTGACCAGGCTCAACGTTGCTTAACTTCGGTAATCGAGCGAGAACCGGTGTATTCAACGTCATAGGCCGTAAACCTTAGTCCGATGAAGTCTTAAAAAATGAAACTAGTCACATAATTTTTATTTTTATTTTGCCACAGATTGATATATTTCTTTATGATTTTTGCGCCATGAGTGGCATTCATATGAAATTCTCGATTTTGAAAAGGTTATACGCTTAGGAGAGCATGTTTTTTTTTTATTATAATTCTAAATTCGTATAAACTACATTAGATCACCAGATTTTATGTTAACAGAAATATTTACGAGTTATTGACTGAATGTTTCAAACGTGGTATTAATTTTGTTGAGTTATTCTTGAAACTTTATTGATATTTTTTTATCCGAATATATCGGGATTAAAAGCACCGACGAAGAATAAAGAAAATATAATCAAGCGTGTCAACATTTTCCAAACAACGTTTGAGAGCCGAACAATTCAGTTCCTAGAACAAAACCGCTAGACGCTTCACATTGACTATAGGGGTGAAAGTTTTGGAAAAAAAACCAGCCACACTTTTTTGAAAAACTGATAACAGAAAAATTGGTGCACGGTGTGGCAAAATGTCTCCAAACAGCCCTGCACATATTTGGAATTAACAGTTGTCTTTCTCTCTAGATTGGTTGTCAACCAAGACTAAATAGTTCCGTCTACTTTACTATTTAACTATAGTAAAACAATATATATATATATATATATATATATATATATATATATATATATATATATATATATTATGCTCTCATTACGATTGAGCTCTCTGGAGAAGAAAATTTTCAAAACAGTTTCCACTTCTGCTATATGCGTGACTCTTCAGAAATGAATTGAGTTCTTTCGGTGACTGGCGTGTGTATACGCTGCTTACATAAAAGACGTTAAAATTTCCCCTTCTTTGATTCCTTGCGTTGATGGCTTAGGGAGTAGCGACTCCGACTGACACTAAATCGGTCGAGTTTCGATCCGGACAGAGGCGAGTGGATGTGTCTAGCCACACAGATGAGCTGTGATACGGCGAAACAGGCTTGGATGTGGATGACTAATATATATATTTGTTGTTTTCTTGGTGTAGAATAGTTGTATTATCAAGCATCATCTTTTTTTCATGCTTTAACACGTGCATGACCAAGACATTACATGACCAAGACATTGCATGACCAAGAAATTACATGACCAAGACATTACATGACCAAGACATTGCATGACCAAGACATTGCATGACCAAGACATTACATGACCAAGACATTACATGACCAAGACATTGCATGACCAAGACATTGCATGACCAAGACATTACATGACCAAGACATTGCATGACCAAGACATTACATGACCAAGACATTGCATGACCAAGACATTGCATGACCAAGACATTACATGACCAAGACATTGCATGACCAAGACATTACATGACCAAGACATTACATGACCAAGACATTGCATGACCAAGACATTACATGACCAAGACATTGCATGACCAAGACATTGCATGACCAAGACATTGCATGACCAAGACATTACATGACCAAGACATTGCATGACCAAGACATTGCATGACCAAGACATTACATGACCAAGACATTGCATGACCAAGACATTGCATGACCAAGACATTGCATGACCAAGACATTACATGACCAAGACATTGCATGACCAAGACATTGCATGACCAAGACATTACATGACCAAGACATTGCATGACCAAGACATTGCATGACCAAGACATTACATGACCAAGACATTACATGACCAAGACATTACATGACCAAGACATTGCATGACCAAGACATTGCATGACCAAGACATTACATGACCAAGACATTGCATGACCAAGACATTGCATGACCAAGACATTACATGACCAAGACATTGCATGACCAAGACATTGCATGACCAAGACATTACATGACCAAGACATTGGATGACCAAGACATTGCATGACCAAGACATTACATGACCAAGACATTACATGACCAAGACATTGCATGACCAAGACATTGCATGACCAAGACATTACATGACCAAGACATTACATGACCAAGACATTGCATGACCAAGACATTACATGACCAAGACATTACATGACCAAGACATTGCATGGCCAAGACATTGCATGACCAAGACATTACATGACCAAGACATTACATGACCAAGACATTACATGACCAAGACATTACATGACCAAGACATTGCATGACCAAGACATTGCATGACCAAGACATTACATGACCAAGACATTACATGACCAAGACATTGCATGACCAAGACATTGCATGACCAAGACATTACATGACCAAGACATTACATGACAAAGACATTGCATGACCAAGACATTACATGACCAAGACATTACATGACCAAGACATTGCATGACCAAGACATTGCATGACCAAGACATTGCATGACCAAGACATTACATGACCAAGACATTGCATGACCAAGACATTACATGACCAAGACATTACATGACCAAGACATTGCATGACCAAGACATTACATGACCAAGACATTGCATGACCAAGACATTACATGACCAAGACATTACATGACCAAGACATTGCATGACCAAGACATTGCATGAACAAGACATTACATGACCAAGACATTACATGACCAAGACATTACATGACCAAGACATTGCATGACCAAGACATTGCATGACCAAGACATTGCATGACCAAGACATTACATGACCAAGACATTGCATGACCAATACATTACATGACCAAGACATTACATGACCAAGACATTACATGACCAAGACATTGCATGACCAAGACATTACATGACCAAGACATTACATGACCAAGACATTGCATGACCAAGACATTGCATGACCAAGACATTGCATGACCAAGACATTACATGACCAAGACATTGCATGACCAAGACATTACATGACCAAGACATTGCATGACCAAGACATTGCATGACCAAGACATTGCATGACCAAGACATTGCATGACCAAGACATTACATGACCAAGACATTGCATGACCAAGACATTACATGACCAAGACATTACATGACCAAGACATTGCATGACCAAGACATTGCATGACCAAGACATTGCATAACCAAGACATTGCATGACCAAGACATTACATGACCAAGACATTACATGACCAAGACATTGCATGAGAAAGACATTACATGACCGAGACATTACATGACCAAGACATTACATGACCAAGACATTGCATGACCAAGACATTGCATGACCAAGACATTGCATGACCAAGACATTACATGACCAAGACATTGCATGACCAAGACATTACATGTCCAAGACATTACATGACCAAGACATTGCATGACCAAGACATTGCATGACCAAGACATTGCATGACCAAGACATTACATGACCAAGACATTGCATGACCAAGACATTGCATGACCAAGACATTACATGACCAAGACATTGCATGACCAAGACATTGCATGACCAAGACATTACATGACCAAGACATTACATGACCAAGACATTACATGACCAAGACATTGCATGACCAAGACATTACATGACCAAGACATTGCATGACCAAGACATTACATGACCAAGACATTGCATGACCAAGAAATTACATGACCAAGACATTGCATGACCAAGACATTGCATGACCAAGACATTGCATGACCAAGACATTACATGACCAAGACATTGCATGACCAAGAAATTACATGACCAAGACATTACATGACCAAGACATTGCATGACCAAGACATTACATGACCAAGACATTGCATGACCAAGACATTACATGACCAAGACATTGCATGACCAAGACATTACATGACCAAGACATTGCATGACGAAGACATTGCATGACCAAGACATTGCATGACCAAGACATTACATGACCAAGACATTGCATGACCAAGACATTACATGACCAAGACATTGCATGAACCAAGAAATTACATGACCAAGACATTACATGACCAAGACATTGCATGACCAAGACATTGCATGACCAAGACATTGCATGACCAAGACATTGCATGACCAAGACATTGCATGACCAAGACATTGCATGACCAAGAAATTACATGACCAAGACATTACATGACCAAGACATTGCATGACCAAGACATTGCATGACCAGGACATTACATGACCAAGACATTGCATGACCAAGAAATTACATGACCAAGACATTACATGACCAAGACATTGCATGACCAAGACATTGCATGACCAAGACATTACATGACCAAGACATTACATGACCAAGACATTACATGACCAAGACATTGCATGACCAAGACATTACATGACCAAGACATTGCATGACCAAGACATTACATGACCAAGACATTACAACATATAAAAAAAATTCTATTTTGGATAATTTTCGCGTTCTAATGAATGCTAGCAATTTGTCAACCGTTATATCTGAAGCAGGAAAAATGTTCATTAATTTTTAGCAACATAGTTTTCTGGTTACATTTGTTACCATAACTCACATCCCTGAAGATGACCTTGGAATGAGGTTGAAAGTACTTGGGTACCTTCAGAAATAAATGAAAATAGCATCTGTCAACGTTACAGCTCATTTCTGACATCTTTTGATTGTAATACGCGAAAGATTATCCGTGAGTATGAATGGATCTTATTAAAAATAGGCAAACATATTGTTTGCAATTTATTTAATCCGACATGTTTTAAAGAAAATTTGCTGCCTAAATTCACAAATATATATATATATATATGTGTGTGTGTGTGTGTGTGTGTGTGTGTGTGTGTACTAACTGTTTAGCCCGGTTTCACTCGGGTAGTTTGAGGAATAATAAGAATAAAAAACATATGATGAATTTACATTGCAAATACTTACACAACGTCCACCCTCGTCACTTTTATAGATATAGATAACAATGTAGAATGTCTCTATTGGATTAGGGTGGGAGTGGGAGGGGCAACATATATAGATTTAGATAATATAAAGTGGGGTGATCGATTCTATATTATAATCAATACATAAACTGATCCCTGACTTTGTGGGGTGATAATATATATTTTTCTACCCCTAATTTTGGCTTTCTGAAAGGAAAGGAGCTGCTGGAGTAGAATTTGTGTTTACATTTTATTGGTTTCACAGTAAAAGGGTGGGACCTAGTTGCTAATCTTGTGGCTCGAGTAAATTCGTATATAGGGGCCACCAGGAAGCTAAGTTCATCGGAACAGAAGCCGTGAAAGTATTTGTAGAAGAGACACAGGGAAGCCACATTGCGCCGGTGAGAAAGTGACTGTATCTGAACTGCCAAGTTGGGATCGATCACATTGCAGATTCTCCGTTGAATTTTGTCGAGGACGTCTAGGTGGATAGCAGGAGCACCCGACCAGATATAGCAGCAGTATACAATGCACGGGCTGATGGTAGATTTGTATATGTGCAGGATTGTTTCAGACGGGAAAAAAAACTTCCTGGCCATGCATAGAGAACCGATCTTCAACTTTATTTGTTGTTGCTGTTGTTGAAAGTCTTCTAGTGATGTGGTTCCTGTTATTCGGTACAGGTCTTTGTTTTTTTATTCTCTCGCGCAGGTCTAGAATGGGGTCGCAAAGATCTACGGGTTTCATTGGCTCAAAACCATTTTTAATAGTTGATCTGTGAAATCGATTGTATACAGACATCTTGGGCAAACGATCGAATTAACTTTTATAGAGCTGAACAAGTTTAGGAAAATATATGATAAAGTGGAAAAAATTGTTTCACGTGTTTCGTTCTTTTGTCCGATGATTGTTGGTTGGTTGTTTTGTTTTTATGGCATATCAACACCTCGGCGGGTCATTTATTGCTAACTAAATTTTTATTTATTTATTGCTGGTAATACATTTTCTTTCAACAATTTATTGTTGTTTTTATATAAGTTTTGTGTCTAGTAATACTTTTTTCCTTTCGAGTATCAAGATTCACTGGGATTTGTTTTTAAGGGTAGGGTCCTCAAGTCCTACGCTGTTATTTAACCCATAACTGGAGGGAAGGGACGGAGTAATACTTTTCCCAAGGGTACCAGTGCTTAAGTGAATGCAGGGTATTCAACAGGAATTGGAACTCGGCTCACCGATTTCTCTTTCCGAGCTGATATCCACTGCACCACAACGCACATCCGTCACTAAACGCTTACAGCACCTGGTATTCCCAAGCGGTCACCCATCTAAGTACTGACTAGGCTCAACGTTGCTTAACTTCGGTAATCGAGCGAGAACCGGTGTATTCAACGTAATATGGCCATAAGCCAATAAACGCTTACAGCACCTGGTATTCCCAAGCGGTCACCCATCTAAGTACTGACCAGGCTCAACGTTGCTTAACTTCGGTAATCGAGCGAGAACCGGTGTATTCAACGTCATAGGCCGTAAACCTTAGTCCGATGAAGTCTTAAAAAATGAAACTAGTCACATAATTTTTATTTTTATTTTGCCACAGATTGATATATTTCTTTATGATTTTTGCGCCATGAGTGGCATTCATATGAAATTCTCGATTTGACAAGGTTATACGTGATACACGCTTGGGAGTGCATGTCTCGAAAGTGACATAACTGACTGGGCAAAACACTTTCCCGCAGTTAGTTGCTATTACTTTCTGCAGTAGACTGTAGAACCCAATATGTTCTGCTTTTTATGTGTGTGTGTGTGTGTGTGTGTGTGTGTGTGTGTGTGAGAGAGAGAGAGAGAGAGAGTGAGTCAAACGCATACACACGTTTAAAAGGTTCAAAATTTCTAGCATCTGAAGAAGGCCGAAACGGACGAAACGTCATTCGTATTCTTTCTTTTTAATTTTTATTAAGATTTTTTTTTAACAGAATTGTTACTTCCAGTAACGTGGTAATGTTAAATTTAGATGGAATTGAACATTGAGAATTGACCAGCGTAATTGTTTACCAGTAGCGAAATTTGATCTAAACAGTAGATAGGCCGTTATATTTGGGCAATCAGAAAACAATGGAGGTAACTGAAATAATAGTTTTCGATAAAGAGGATTTGGAAGTGGATTAAACATCGAAACGTATTTGTTTACCAGCGGTGAAATTTAAACTAGGCATAAGATATGCTCGTTTAATTTGGAGGTCACCTGATTTTGGGCTGTAGCAACTAAAACTCGTGATCACTTATGATAAGCGCGTGGATGATCTCGTTTATAACCCACCTGTTCCCTATATAAGCGCGTCTTATTGTTGAAGTAAGTAAGTTCACAACTCTAGAAGCATCCGGCTGTATGTCATCGGATCTGCCTGATGAGGGGGTGTTGACAAGAGAAGACCAGCACCGTGTGAGCGCACGGATCACCTCTACCCACCGCTGGAGTAAGGGTGCTGACAATTCGGACTAATCAACCACCTAAACGAAGACGTCTTTGTATGAAAAAGGAGAGTAAAATATATTTTATATTTTACTTGCGTTCGGTCCTATTGTTTTAGACGGAGGCTTTGTTGCAGATTGTATTTGTTGTGCGTTGACGAAGGAAGGACAAGGAAAAGGAAGAAGATTATGAAATGATTATATGAAACTGATGTTTTGTGAAGAGGTCGGATTGAGTAGTTCCCGACGAGGAGATTTATGATTTGAAAAGTTTAAGCGTCGCCCCGAATGGACTATGAGAAGTAACGTCGTTATAGCTGTCGCATTGAAAACCGCTTAGTATATGAAGCTTAATGTCGTCACTAGCCCGACAACATCGGAATTGTATCATCCGTTGTTTGTACCAGCACATTTGCAAGACACCGTGGTCTCAGCGTTTGATTTGAGAAGAACTGACCCCGTCAAAGAGCCTCGAGAACATTGTTGAAAAGAGTTATATATATATCTTCTGAGACGATTTAACAAGTTAACCACACACACACACACACACACACACACACACACACACACACTCTCTCTCTCTCTCTCTCTCTCTCTGTCTAGAATCCCGTGTGTGAGTTGTTATGCTAAATACCTTTACTCTCTCTAACCTTTTTCTTTTTCTATTCTTTTCTTGTATATAAAAGACATTAACATTGCAGCCATCGAACAGTTGTTTGTTTGTCTTTCTACGGACATTATATTGTTTCTTTCTATTTCTTTTTGCTGTATTCTAAATGTTTAACATCCGCTCCCCAGCCGTATCTACATTTTTAGTCGACCGTGAACGAATAACACGTTTGCTTTCTGGATCTAATAATCACAACGTGGGCAGGAAGCAGATTTCAACCAGTGAGCCGGTCAACTGACCTGCGGATGCTCAGGGACCTACGGCCAACCCCTTGAGTTCAGTTAAGACCGAATAGACACCTCAACCCGAAGAGGAAGACGCTGAAGATTGAGGGGCCAGAGTGGAAGATTTAGGTCTGGAGAACGTTGACCCGTGGGAATAGCTCGAGGAGCCATAGTTTTAAAGGTGGTGACCAGGACCTGACCCCGTGGAGCCAGAGTGTTAAATTTAAGCCATAGATAGAGGGAAGAGACGGATTAATACCATTTCAAAGAGTATTTGCGTATAAGTGAATGCAACGAATTCAACTAGAATTCAAACTCGGTTCTCCGATTTCTCGTTCAGATCCGAGATTCACAGCACCACAATGCAGTTCTATGGTAAATTTTCATGTTTCCTTTATTAAATCTGTTATAAATTGCAGAAAATGTTCTTGAGATTTAAATTCTGGGTCCATATCATATCTTCTGAAATAAATTGCCATTATCTAATACTGTCTCATAAATAATTCACTGATAGATTTTCCCCTGTCTTCATTTAATTCAGTTTTTTTTCTCTTTAACCTCTTTCTTTGCGGGTGGGCTGTACAAGCAAGATAAAAATCTAATCCTTTAAGTCGGCGGGTGAATAAAGATGGGTAGAAACTAATCTTTCTAAAGAAAAAAAAGTAGAAAGATATAGCCATATGGTTCATATATCGGGGTTGAAGGATTTCGAATTAGTAATAATGTGAACGAAACTATAATCTAGAAAAGAAATTAGCCACTTTATAAATAAATGAAATTCACCTTGGCACGATTGCCTCTACTTGAAGCAAGGGTTAGCACACTTATGTTAAAAAATCATTGCAACTGATTTGGGACTTCGGCCGTTTGATTTGTTTTGTTTTACGGCATATCAACACCTCAATGGGTTATTTAATGCCGACAAGATTTTTACAATAGATTTGTATAAATAGAATATATATTCTTTGTAAGAAAAAAGTTTGTAGATCAGTGTTTGATTTGTTTTGTTTTACGGCATATCAACACCTCAATGGGTTGTTTAATGCCGACGAGATTGTTACAATAGATTTGTATGAATAGAATATATATTCTTTGTAAGAAAAAAGTTTGTAGATCAGTGTTTGATTTGTTTTGTTTTACGGCATATCAACACCTCAATGGGTTATTTAATGCCGACAAGATTTTTACAATAGATTTGTATGAATAGAATATATATTCTTTGTAAGAAAAAAGTTTGTCAGTGTTTGATTTGTTTTGTTTTACGGCATATCAACATCTCAATGGGTTACTTAATGCCGACGAGATTTTTACAATAGATTTGTATGAATAGAATATATATTCTTTATAAGAAATAAGTTTGTAGATCAGTGTTTGATTTGTTTTGTTTTACGGCATATCAACACCTCAATGGGTTATTTAATGCCGACGAGATTTTTACAATATATTTGTATGAATAGAATATACATTCATTGTAAGAAATCAGTTTGTAGATCAGTGATTTGTTTTACGGCATATCAACACCTCAATGGGTTATTTGTAGCTCAGCTTTCTTTTATGTATTTTGTGAAATGATTTTTGTTGAGCGTCAGATGTATTTCTGGTGAGTATTTTTCTCCATAAAATTATTGCTGTTAATATTTTTTCATCTTCAAGAATACTTTGCTTGTAATATTTTCTTTTCTTTCAAAGATGTATTCCTGGAATTTTCACTATAAAAATCTATTTTTATACTTTCTTAGAGATTTGACCCTAGTTTAGGGGTCAAAAATATTGCTAGAACCCTAACAGGTGCTACCACCCCAGGTCAGGTTGGACCTGGAAACAACAGCAATTAAGAGGTGGTTCCATAATCTTCACAACCTCTCTATCAGGGACATTGCTGCCGGATGCAGTTTATTGTCATACCCAGGACCAGAGTTCGATCGTCACTGCGTACCCCACACATGCGAGCTTATCAATTCCTTATGGGACATTTAATTCTGAAATTTAATTTTCTTGGAAGCTTTGAAGTAATAAAAATATGATATATGTTATTCTGCTATCGCAATTGGATACATGGTAGATAATACTCAGCTTTTGTGTATATACCTGTTTGTGGAAATGATTATTAGAGGAGGTGATATGTTTTAAGTTTACTAAGTTATATTTTGGAAAACAGTTTGATGTAAGAATTTTTTTCATATTTTATGGATTAATGATATGAGATAATTTTTTCATGGTGGTTGTTTGGATGATTTTGTTTAGCGGTATATCAACACCTCAATGGGTTATTTAATGCCGAAATCTAAATATTTTACATAAAAATCATTTTTATACTTTAATAGTATTTTGTTTTTACTTGGGAGTTCATTATTTATCCATAACCGGGGACCCTAACAGGTGCTACTACTCCGAATCATGGTAGACCTGGTAATAACATTGATTAACAGGTTGTTCCACGCTTCTTAATAACATCCTAATCTTTCTGTCGGATGTTGTTTATTCTTATACGCCGGGCTAGATAACCGCATTTGTAACAAGCTATCCGTGGTCAGAGAAAAATGGTGGCCATACTATCAGTTGGCTGCTATAAATGACCGTATGATGAATGTTTACTCTTCGAAACTGATATGCCCCGGAAAGGGATATAAATATATATTATTCGAAGTGGTTAAGTATTTTTGGCAAATGTAATCGGATGGGACAATCTAGCAAGTAGCCGTAATGGACCGGTACTCGTCGTAGTCGTATGCAGTATGCTTAGGCGTAGGCTTATGCAATAGGGTAGGACAATCTAGCAAGTAGCCGTAATGAACCGGTACTCGTCCTAGTCGTATGCACTATGCTTAGGCGTACGTTTATGCAATTGGGTAGGACAATCTAGCAAGTAGCCGTAATGGACCGGTACTCGTCGTAGTCGTATGCAGTATGCTTAGGCGTAGGCTTATGCAATAGGGTAGGACAATCTAGCAAGTAGCCGTAATGAACCGGTACTCGTCCTAGTCGTATGCACTATGCTTAGGCGTACGTTTATGCAATTGGGTAGGACAATCTAGCAAGTAGCCGTAATGAACCGGTACTCGTCGTAGTCGTATGCAGTATGCTTAGGCGTAGGCTTATGCAATAGGCGTAGTTAATAGACGTAGTTCTAGGCGTCCCCGCCTTCGTCTTTATTTATGGCTGACACCAGCCAATCATGTTACAGTTAGGGGGAACCAAGGTGTATGCATATTCCTTACATCAGAAATCATACCTGGCATTTGCCTATATGCATGAAACAATTTCTGAGAGACGAATCAATGGCTATAAAGTCTGACATAGCACAGCAGGAACTCTCATTTGAGTTAATTTTCAGTTCACTGCCATACGTGATAAACGCTTTGGGCAGAAGATTATCCCGCAGTACGTTGGCATTGTGGGAGACTGGTTGCCGACCAAAGCTATAAAACCCAATCTGTCCTATTATTTAACCCGTAACTGGAGGGAAGAGACGCATTAATACCTTTCCCAAGGGTATTTGTGCGTAAGTGAATGGAATTCGAACTCGGATCCCCGATTTGTCGTTCCGAGTCGATATCCACTGCACCATAACGCACATTCAGTGGGCGCAATAGTTAAGACATTCTTTTCATTTCTCTGATTTTTTTGTTCTCTACTCCCTCTTTCTAGTGGCAGGCAACCAGTCTGACCGCAGAAACGGGATAATCTTCTGCGGGGTAATCTTCTGCCCAGTTAGTCTTGTCTCTTTCGAGACATGATCGACTAAAGTGTGTATCACGTATGGCACTTAACTGACTCCCTCTCTTTACAAACGCAGCAAATCTGTCACAAGGCTACATCAATTGAGCACCAAAGAAAGACATCCTCAAACAATGATTTTAACACGTTGGCTCCTAAAGCTCAATTCCCTTGTTGGTCCAGTACTATATTTGAATTAATTTTGCTACAAACAATTTTCTTTAAACAAAATTTCATATATGATGCAAGGATATCATACGGGATGCGATGGGTAAATTGTCGCCATTGTATATTTTTAATTCCGCGCATGCGCGTTGTTTTGTTTTGTTTTTTTATTTTGTCGACTGCACAGGATAGTAGGGTTAGTTGGGCTCCGTCTGTGATAAAAAAGAGCACCTTGACGCAATTCACTCCACCAGAAATTTGGAAACGACATGCTGTTCTGCTTGGCATTCGAGTTGAAACTTCAGTACGAAGATTTCAAAGTATTTGGATGCCAATCTGAGGAAAGTACAAACGATTCGAAAAGAGTTGGATGAGTCTAATGGTGATTACGAAGGTATTTAGAATGTTTGCTAGTGATGACGACTTTATGCTGTTTTGTTTTTCTCAGGTTCAATGATCATTAAAAGGATCCGTGTTGATGGCGTGGAGGCAGAATCTATTTCTCACTTTTTTGAGCATGTGTGAGAAATAAAGCTTGTCACTGTTATAAAAAAAAGGTTTATGAAAATCTACCGTTGGGTGGCATATCAATAGAATATGATTGAAAGCAGACGATACCGAAAGACTGACTAACCAGTCAAATCTGTATAATCCCGAGAGTAACGCTTGTTAATTTTGAGTTTCATTCAGTTTGTGTTGGCTGCTGTTATTTTACAAATAAAGTCGATTTAAAAAAAAAGACCCAACAACTTTCATTTATTTTACCATTTTATTTTATCAATAGGAAAAAAAAAACGCATTCGAAGAAAAATGCAGCAAAATGTCAGGAAATTCAAAGAAATTGTGAATCACGTGCATTTCCACAAAGCTACATTCACTCATTGTACATATACACACGCGACAATCACGTGATAATCTTGCTTTCCCGCTTTTTCCCGGGATATATATACAGCAGGCACGTGCTACACCCAGCAGTTGGCAGCAGTTTCAGATTGAACACCAAGTAAGGAAGTGAGAGTCACAGCTGCCTGCAATAGCGCTCTGCTATCGCAGGGTCACGTTCTTCAATATCAAGTAATTCTCTCACACACCCGCACTAATTGCAATTAGATGTCTTTTATTTCTTTAAATAATACATTTACAAATCATTACAGTTGGCACCTACAATTCTTACGCTCACATCATGTCGAACTATACGAGCCTTAAGCCCAACTCACTCTCCCATACAAATTCATTATTTTGCACAACGACAGAATGAACGTTATTCATGAACACTCAGATCTGAACAATTATTTGAGCAATAATATTCCTTACACAATTTCTTATAACACTGATAAATCTTACAACATTGATGAACATTACAACTTACGTTAAAAGCTCTACCACAAATTTTTATACAGTCTATGGAAGACACTTTTAAACAAACAATTTCACATCATATTCAACTTCTATGTAATTTATGTATCTCTTGTTAATATTTGTTAAATACAATTTATAGTTGCAAAATGATGCTTTGTCAACTTCATTCCACTTTCAATTTGCTTGTTTAATGAATGATTTTCAACGCTTATAGAAATAAAGGTGGTTTGTAAGAATTTAGGTAGGTAATTCCTTTTGAGAAGTGGCCTTGTGCCATGTGAAGTCCAACAGTGAAATTAATTCAAATTAACCTTGCAGCAGAAGCCCCCACAAAATATTTCTTTTTTTTTTTTTTCGAAAGCTGAAAATTTACAATATTTTAATTGTATTCTTTGTTTTCTTTCTTTACAGTATCGGGCAAATTAATTCCACGTAATCACCGCCCATGCAGTAAAATTTTCAACATCCGCTGTCAGCCTTGACATAACTTCTCGTAATCAGGGAGACGATTTCAGTGAATGAACGAAAATTCAATATGGACGCTTCCTCAAGGTCACTTATCTCAAGTCTGGAAGGCCTAATGACTTCCTGTTCCAATTTCAACTAATAAAAATAAAATCGGTATTTGTTGGAAATTAGAATATATACTGACCTACTTTGCAATTTTTAGTATAACTAAATGTTATCAAGTGTGTTTCCTGTTGTATTTTATCAGTCCAGCTGATCCAATATCGAGAATTGTCCTATCCTTACTAACTTGGTCATTTATATATAGTCTAAACCTTGGCTATGCTAATTTACATATTACTACGCTGAATAACTTTTCCTTCACACCCTGTTTCCGTAACAAACTGTTTTTTTTTATGGGGCAGGGTGGTGAGCCCTGCGCCCAACCCCCAAACCTAGAGGAAGGTGATTTTCTAAGCGTAGGGGGTAACCCAGTGAGGATCGAACTCACTACCCAGTTATAATGATTCTAGAGAGACGAGCTTGCTAACCATTACACCACACCGAGGTTCCCACTACTTTGGATGTAAATTTTTAATGCATATGAAAAATTCGGCAAAAATTTAGATAGTTTTTAAATGAATTTTAATGGCGTTTATTGTGCTATTCTATCGAACATGGACATCATTTTGGCGATAATACGAAAGAAATGATATTGCAAATATAAGCAGAAGAATTAGAAAAAGCTGTTGAAATGATAATTACAGCATTTGTTTTCGTAATAAAATAAACACATTCGATCTCCCCTCCCCTCGCTTGTAACGATCCACTATAATACAATAAACGTTTTAAAGTAGAATTAGTCAAATAAGGCTTCATAATATTCGACTTAGAGTTGCCATATTACAAGCACATTTTGTAAAAATTATATTTACATTCATCCATATCAATGTATTGTTAGTATTATGGTCGATATTTCCTCACAAACGGTTCTGTTTAGAAGCCCCGATGGGCACAAAAAGATGGCGAATCGTTTGAAACCAAAATCCATTCCGGTGAGTGATTGGCACAATTTACAGGTCACCGGAAGTAATCGTCTTCAAACTAATTCCGGGATGTGGGAAGTGAACAAGAAAAGGGAAGTGCAAAGAAATCAGAACGAGGCTCGACCGGAAATCGTCAGGTTGTCATTGGATTCTTCTTTTTCATTGCTCAGGTCAGATTTCGGATTCAAACGAGAACGAACTGATACATTTGAAGGGACCTCAAGGCAAAATCGTCATAACTTTTATGTTGAAAGTGACTGCTTAAAGGAGAGGTTTCGCCAGGTGGCCTCTCGCCACCTCGGGGCGCTACAGACGAGTGGAAGTCGACTGTCGGCAAGCGAAGCCGATAGTGCTATTGGTCGACTTCGGATGGTGCTTTGCCCGACAAAAGTTAACGGCAAACGTGTAGACAATCATTTTATGCCGACGAAAGAGGTATTATCAGAAAGAAAACTAGATGAGTCTGTCGTAAGAGAACAGAAGGAGAAGGTTTTCATTTCAAGCCTTTCTAGTTTTAGAAATAATTATCAATATCAACCAATTAAAAAATATTTTAACGCCCCTACGGAATCCCAAAATATAAAAGGGAGCCAGCTTCTTAAAGTTAACGGAACAAATATCGCAAAGAAAAAGCAGTGGTAAAAACTGTTTAGGAATCACATTTCCTTTTGAGTAAAAAAACAAGACTCTATCTGTATCCCATAATAGTTGTCATTATTTGCATTGTCGGCATCTTTGTTGTTATATTCACGACGTTTCGGCTGATGTTGCTGTACGCTCCGGCTTTCTTCAGGTGATATACGTTGGAATTTCAAACCGAACCTTTTTAGTTCATTGGGGTAGATTGGGGTAGACTGTTCTAGTTCCACGTGGCATGCCTTTTCTAGATATCGCAGTTTCTGTTCTTTCCCTTTAGTAATTTACCTGTTCACGTTTTTGTGCAGCTTTACTGTGGCCAGGTATTGAACTCATAACTCTTTGGGTCAAGTCATTTTTTAATTACTCAACCAGTGCTTTTATCTACTGAGCCATATGTCCTCATTTACAATGCTTCATCTCAGAAATATCGACAATAGTTGTTATGTTTGCAAATACATCAAGACCTTATGATCCATAAAAATCACCGGGTGAAATTTTATTATCTTAGGAAAGCAAAGCCGTTATTGAATGGGCCGGAGTCTGAGAATTCCAAAACAAGGCAAACGACAGGATCTCAGAAGTGTTCTTCCTTGCCTCTTTCTGGAATTCTTAGAATTCGGCCCATTGAAACACATCATACCTAACAACTCTACTTATTTAAAACTAGCAGTATAGCCCGGCGTTGCTCGGGTGTAATGAAAGCTTTAAAACTAATCCATGGTCCTGGAGCTCACACTCTTTGAACGTTAGCACGAAAGACTAAAAAGCAATAGTTGTTTCCAGTTAAAGCGAAACCTTAGACTGAAAGAAAAATGAATGAAAGTCAAATTTTGATTTCCTGGTATCGATATCAAATAAGTTTTTTCGTCGTAAACTGAATTTTCTAATCTAAATAAGTCCCCTGAGTAAATGGTATCATGGCTGAGACTAAGAACTACAATTATACTTCCTTAGAGTCAAACCCGAAGCAAAAATAAAATAAAAGTGCTGAAAAAATACAGACATACAGGCAGATAAACCGACAAACACAAACACCTTGCTTTATATATATATATATATATATATATATATATATATATATATTATCGATTTTCTGCACTATTGTAAAAACTGCAACCTTGAAACTTGTGAATATCGTTTCTTATGTCTTTTTCTATGAGTGTATCAAATTTGATTAAAATCGAACCACTCCTTCTATAACCGGATTTTTTCGATTATCGATTTTCGGTATTTATCGGGGGGTACCTCGACACAAAAGCTAGCTAAGAACACTCGCAGACGCTTATAGTACAATCGTGTAAATTCTCAAGAAAATCGGTTCAGTCGTTTCGGAGTCTATAGGTAACGGACACACACACACACACACACACACACACACACACACACACACACACACACACACACACAGACAAAGTTTCATTTATAAATAAGTTTATATATATATATATATATATATATACGAGGATCATTCAATAAATAAGGTGAATTTTTCGGTATAAGGACTTCTAATACAGATAGAAGCTTACTTTTTTTTTTTCAACGTCGTCTCCCAGCAGTTTCACACAGTTTTCCCATCTGTGCACAAGCTTCCGTATTCCCTCAGCGTAAAAATATTTGGGCTGATGTCACAGACAATCGCTTACAGCACTTTTTTGGCTGAAACATGTGGCACAATACACAGTTGACATTCTCCTATGAATTTCAACTAGTTTGCACCCTTCAGCAACCAAAAACTTGATAACTGACCTCTGTTCAATCCTGGAGCTTGCTTCTTGGTCGGCCATCTTTGTTGATCTCCAAAACTCTCAAAAGTTTTTTTATTCAATCTGCAAAAAAATTAAATCCCTTTGAAAAAGAAGTAAAGGGAAAAAAGTGAGCTTCTATCTGTATTAGAAGTCTTTATACTGAAAAATTCGCCTTATTTATTGAATGACTCTCGTAGAAGTCTTTATACTGAAAAATTCGCCTTATTTATTGAATGACCCTCATAGAAGTCTTTATACCGAAAAATTCGCCTTATTTATTGAATGACCCTCGTAGAAGTCTTTATACTGAAAAATTCGCCTTATTTATTGAATGACTCTCGTGCCTCTATATATATTATAATCGTTGTTACAATGGTTTATAAATTCATAATATTGCTACACAAAAGTTTTCACGTTTCGAAGCTGCTTCGCACCCTTCTCATCGGGTGACAAAGTTGGAATCAGAAGCCCGCAAACGCGAAAATGTTTGTGTAGTGATACTATGAATTTATAAACCATTGTAACAACTATTACAATATAACGCTCTGCGTTTGTATCGAGCACTCTTTATAAAAGTAAATGCATGAACAGCAGGTTAAAAAAACCTTCGAGTTCCACAACTTTGTTAAGAAGAAAACAAGAAAACCTGAAGAGAGAGTGTAAAGTGGAAAATAAAAGCGACGAAAAAGACAAATAATCACGACACCCTACACGTACGAACATCCACGCAGACCGGCGAACATACACTATGAAAAAAAAAAAATCTTTCACTAATGAAAAGCGCATATAAAACGTAAAAATTGGGAAGGATAAGTAGTCAATTGCTAACACCTGACGAATGGCCGAGTTCGAATTTCAGTCTGGCTTGTTACATTGATTTGTATTAAACTTCTAAATTTTCGATTTGCTTAATAAGTTCTTAAACTAACCTAAAGAAATTTTTGAAGTATTTTAAAAATATTTTTGAATCTTTATAAATTATTATATTAAAAAAAAAAACAACAGTTTTTTTTTAAAATTTTCATTATTAATCGAATTTTTTTTTCTTATAATGTCGTTAATTTATATTATTTATTAAAGCAATTAAAAGCTTATGAAATTAAATAATGTCATAATTTTATTGCATTTTTATTTTATTATTGGGAGTAGATTTTCGAAAATAGCGACACAATTTTTCAAACAAATAATAGATGATTTACATTCCCCAATGAGTCTTGCGTTTTAGTAAGAAAACAAATTATCGAAACAAAATGTAATGTCTTAAAATTTCATGAATTTACACGGAGTGGGGGTAACAGATGTAAAAAAAAAAGATTCACCGAGATTTTTAAAAAATAATTATTTCAAAAATAATTTAATTCATCTAAACTTATTTATAAATGGAACTTTGTCAGTGTGTGTGTGTATGTGTGTGTGTGTGTGTGCGTCCGTTACCTATAGACTCTGAAACGGCTGAACCAATTTTCTTGAAAATTTACACTGTTGTATTATAAGCGTCTACGAGTGTTCTTAGCTAGGTTTTGTGTCGTGTTACCCCCGATAAATATCGAAAATCGATAATCGAAAAAATCGGGTTATAGAAGGAGTGGTCTGATTTTAATCAAATTTTTAGGTACCTCCAATTTTACTGTGGGAAAATCAGCATAGTCTGAAGTAAAATGCCTCAAACTAAAATAAAAACAAAGTTTTCTCGGCGAAATGTTTATGCTATCACAAAGAGGATAGATCAAAGTATTTTTTAATTATTTTTACAAATTTGTCTTATAATGTCCTTAATTTATATTATTTATTAAAGCAATTAAAAGATTATAAAATCGAATAGATATATTGCATTTTTATTTTATTATTGGGAGCAGATTTTTGGAAATAAAGACAAAATTTTTCAAACAAATAATAGATGATTTACATTCCTCAATGAGTCCTGCATTTTACTAATAAAACAAATTATCGCAACAAAATGTAATGTCTTAAAATTTCATGAATTTACATGGAGTGGGGGGTAACAGATGTAAATATATATATATATATATATATATATATATATATATATATATATATATATATATTACTAAGATTTTTTAAGAATAATAATTACAAAATTAATGTAATTCATTTATAATTAGTCCTAAAAGTTTCATTAGAATCCAAGATTTTGCAAGAATTTCCAAATTAATGTGCGTGTCACCGGAAAAAAAATATTTACGTTTTCCATTGTAAACTCTTGTAACGATTTGTTTACCCGCTAACTAAAACCAAAACAAGATTTTTTTTACCAAAATTTCAAACGTGTTACAAGGGGTTCAGTCAGTTAAGTACCATCCGTGATACACGCTTTGGGCGATCATGTCTCGAAAGAGACATGACTGACTGGGCAGAAGATTATTCCGCAGTAGGTTGCCATTGCTTTCTGCGGTAGATTGGTTACCAGCCAAGGTTATAGAACCCATTCTGTCCTATTATTTAACCCATAACTGGAGAGAATAGAGATGGATTAATACCTTTCCCAAGGGTATTTGTGCGTAAGTGAATGCAAAGAATTCTACTGGAATTCGAACTCGTTTCGAGTCAATATCCACTGCACCACAACGCACATCCCTAGAAGGAATTAAAATTTCTTTTTAAATAATTAAAAATTACTTTGAACTTTCCTCTTAATAATAACATGAATATTTTGATGGAAAGAGTTCGTTTTTATTGAGTTTGGGGTCTTTTTTTATTTATACTATGCTGTTTTTTCAGTGATTTAGTGGAGGTACTTAACACAGGGCGATTTAGTGGAGGTACTTAACACGGGGCGATTTAGTGGAGGTACTTAACACGGGGCGATTTAGTTGAGGTACTTAACACGGGGCGATCTAGTGGAGGTACTTAACACGGGGCGATTTAGTGGAGGTACTTAACACGGGGCGATTTAGTGGAGGTACTTAACACGGGGCGATTTAGTGGAGGTACTTAACACGGGGCGATCTAGTGGAGGTACTTAACACGGGGCGATTTAGTGGAGGTACTTAACACGGGGCGATTTAGTGGAGGTACTTAACACGGGGCGATTTAGTGGAGGTACTTAACACGGGGCGATCTAGTGGAGGTACTTAACACGGGGCGATTTAGTGGAGGTACTTAACACGGGGCGATTTAGTGGAGGTACTTAACACGGGGCGATTTAGTGGAGGTACTTAACACGGGGCAATTTAGTGGAGGTACCTGATTCACATAAAATAAATAATAAGTAAAATACTGCCAGAATTAAAAACAACACAAATTTCATCAAATATAAGAAATAGAAAATAGAAAATAGAAAATAGAAAATAGAAAATAAACTTCATAAAAAGAAAACAACGCCTGAAGCGGGTAACAAATGTAAACAAATATACACTTACTAAGATTTTTTTTGTTTAAATAAAAATTGCCAAAATAATTTCATTCATTTGTGAATAAATTCTGAAAGTTTCATTAAAATCTGACAACTATTTGATTTTTTGCAAGAATTTCAAATTAATGTGTTTGCAACTGGAGTTATGTAATATAACATTTTCCATTGTAAACTTTCGTTACGATTTGGTTATTCGTTAACTAGAATTAAAACATGATTTTTTTCCAAAATTTCGAACGTCTTAGAAGGAATTAACGTTTCTTTTTAAATAATTAAAAAATACTTTGATTTTTCCTTTTAATAATAACATAAACATTTTGATGGAAAAAGTTCGTTTTTACTAAGTTTTAGGCATTTTTTTTATTCATACTAGCAGTATAGCCAGGCGTTGCTCGGGTGTAATGAAAGCTTTAAAACTAAACTAATCCATGGTCCTGGAGCTCAGACTCAGCCTAAAGAATATTTGAAATAATAAAATAATTGCGACAATTTACCAATCGCACCTTATATATATATATATATATATATATATATATATATATATATACACACACTAGCAGTATAGCAATAATTGTTTCCAGTTAAAGCGAAACCGTAGACTGAAAGAAAAATGAATGGATGTAAGCCAAATTTTGATTTTCTGGTATTGATATCAAATAAGTTTTTTCGTCGTAAACTGAATTTTGAAGGCTAAATAAGTCCTCTGAGTAAATGGTATCATGGCTGAGACTAAGAATTACAATTATAGCTACTTAGAGCCAAACACACGCACAAACATCTTGACTTTTATATATATATATATATATATATATATATTATCGATTTTCTGTACTATTGTAAGAACTGCAACCTTGAAACTTGTGAATATCGTTTCTTATGTCTTTGTCTATTAGTGTATCAAATTTGATTAAAATCGGACTACTCCTTTTATGACCCGATTTTTTCGATTATCGATTTTCGATATTTATCGGGTGTACCTCGACACAAAACCTAGCTAAGAACACTCGCAGACGCTTATAGTTTCAACTGTGTAAATTTTCAAGAAAATCAGTTCAGCTGTTTCGGAGTCTATAGGTAACGGACACACACACACACACACACACACACACACACACACACACACACACACACAGACAAAGTTCCATTTATAAATAAGTTTAGATTATGCTGTTTTTTCAGTGATTTAGTGGAGGTACTTTTATTAAAGTGTCAACACCTCTTAAAAGCTACACATCAGTGTTATAAAATATTTTTTCAATATGTTTTAAAAAAGTAAGTAATATTTATTTTAATTCACTTTTAATTCAGTTCATCTTCATCAAATGAAGTCTCCGGAAAGTATATTATATTTTTGAAAAAGTTTTAATAAAGAGAATTATGTTTTGTCAATATGGCCAATTTAAGCGATTTCCAAAAAGAAATTTCAGTCAGTTTAGTTCAGTTTGAAATACAGAAAAATATTTTGCTTATTAGAAATATTAAATTTAATCTATTTGTTTAAAATTGAGACAAAAAGCTTCAAGAAATTAGAAATACTTTCAATTTTTTAAATGCATTTTAAACCTTAGATTTTACCTCTTTTTGTGGTACATGTTAACTATTACTTAGCAAGGGAAATAACTTTGATTAAAATATTCCTAGAGTTATTCCCCTTTAGCCGTGATCAACAAATTGGTACAAATTTTAGGGACTGAATTCAGATGACATTGAACGAAAAAGAAAGTAAATAATGAATTGAAACTGACAGACGATCTTAAAGTTAATATATATTTTTGCTTCAGTCAGTTAAGTAAGTGCCATACGTGATAAACGCTTGGGCGATCATGTCTCGAAAGAAACATGACTGACTGGGCAAAAGGTTTTCCCGTAGATTGCCATTGCTTTCTGCGATAGACTGGTTGCCAGCCAAGGCTATAGAACCCAATCTGTCCTGCTATTTAAGTTAAATAACAGGACAGATTGGATTCTATAGCCTTGGTCAGCAACCACTGACCCATTACTGGAAGGAAGAGAGGGATTAATCCCTTTCCCAAGGGTATTTGCGCGTAAGTGAATGCAATGAATTCAACTGGAATTCGAACTCGGCTCCCCGATTTCTCGTTCCGAGCCGATATGGCACCACAACGCACGATTTTTGCTTCAATATCCTGAAAAAAAGTGATGACAACAGAAAGTCTTTTATTTGTTAGAATTGTTCGTTTCTGAAAGTTCGGACACAAACTGACTGAGCAAATTTTTCGAAAAAATTGAACATTCATGATCGCAAAAAAAAAAAAACAACAAAAAAAAAAGACAAAAAAAAATCGGAGAATCAAAAAGGCGGTTTTTCCCTAATCACCGCTATTTTATTTCGCCTACTTTCACCCCTCGACAATATTTAATTGTTTTAAAAGTGGATGATTAGAACTGTCATAATATCTAAGTGAATTTATACATTTTCTTTGTTCTTGAACCTTGAAAACAAAAAATAATAATAAACACTATTTATTAAAATGTTTATTTATTAAATTGTTTATTAGAATTGTTGGCAAATATCGGCTAATTGTCAATTGAGTTAAACTTTATAAAATACTAAAACATAAGGATTTAATTTTGTATATTCTATTAATTTAGTAAAATATTAAGTGCGTTGTGGTGCAGTGGATATCGACTCGAAGCGATAAAACGGTGAGCCGAGTTCAAATTCTTTGTATTCCTTGCATTCACTTACACACAAATACCCTTGGAAAAGGTATTAATCTGTCTCTTCCTTCCAGTTATGGATTAAATAACAGGGCAGATTGGGTTCTATAGCCTTGGATGGTAATCAGTCTACCGCAGAAAGCAATAGTAACTTACTGCGGAATAATCTGCCCAGTCAGGCATGTTACTTTCGAGACATGATCGCTCAAGCGTGTATCACGTATGGCACTTAACTGAACTGAAAATATTTTAAAATTTATATAAAAAATAGTTTTTCATATTTATTTCTTTATGAATTAATAAATGATAAATATTGCATTACATTAGTTTTAATACAATTTTAATATTTGTCTATATTTCTAAGATGAGGTACTATTTACAGTATTTACATTATTCGGACTATTGTCCTCATTTTTCTTGTCATTTGTACGACGTTTCGGCCGTTGTACGCTCCGGCCTTCTTCAGGTGCTAGGAATTTCGAACCGAACCCTTTGTCTATATTTCTAAGATGAGGTAGTATTTACACTATTTACATTATTCTGAATATTGTCCTCATCTTTGTTGCCATTTGTACGACGTTTCGGCCGTTGTACGCTCCGGCCTTCAGGTGCTAGGAATTAATATTTACAGTATTTAAATTATTCGGACTATTGTCCTCATCTTTGTTGCCATTTGTACGTCGTTTCGGCTGTTGTAGGCTACCCAAAAGACTACCAAAAGAGGTTCTACGCAAGGAATGAGAATGATATACCCCAGTGATTGTAATAAAGTGTTCGGCTCGAAGTTTCTAGCACCTGAACAAGACCAGAGTGTACAACGACCGAAACGTCGTACAAATGGCAACAAAGATGAGGACAATAGTCCTAATAATGTAAATAGAGTACAATATAATTAGCTTTTAGAATTTTATAAATAAAAATTATTCTTGTAAATAAACAATCGAATAAATAGTGTTTATTATTTTTTTTGTAAATTCACAAGAGCAAAGAAAATGTATAAATTCAATTTAATCATATGTTTAGTATAGCCCGGCGTTGCTCGGGTGTAATGAAAGCTTTAAAACTAATCCATGGTCCTGGAGCTCAGACTCAGCTTAAAGAATATTTGAAATAATAAAATAATTGCGACAATTTACCAATCGCACCTTATATATATATATATATATATATATATATATATATATATATATATACTAGCAGTATAGACCGGTGTTGCTCAGGTGTAATGAAAGCTTTCAAACTAATCCATGGTCCTGGAGCTCAGACTCTTTGGACGTTAGCACGAAAAACTAAAAAGCAATAGTTGTTTCCAGTTAAAGCAAAATCGTATACTAAAAGAAAAATGAATGGATGTAAGTCAAATTTTGATTTCCTGGTATCGATATCAAATAATTTTTTTTCGTCATAAACAGAATTTTGAAGGCTAAATAAGTCCTCTGAGTAAATGGTACCATGGCTGAGACTAAGAACTACAATTATACCTACTTAGAGCCAAACCCGAAGCAAAAACTAAAATAAAACGGCTGCAAAAAATACAGACATACAGGCAGATAAACCGACAAACACAAACACCTTGCTTTATATATATATATATATATATATATATATATATATATATATATATATATATATATATTTTATCGATTTTCTGCACTATTGTAAGAACTGCAACCTTGAAACTTGTGAATATCGTTTCTTATGTCTTTGTCTATGAGTGTATCAAATTTGATTAAAATCGGACCACTCCTTCTATAACTCGATTGCTTCGATTATCGATAATTATTGGGAGTACCTCGACACAAAACCTAGCTAAGAACACTCGCAGACGCTTATAGTACAACTGTGTAAATTTTCACGAAGATCAGTTCAGCCGTTTCGGAGTCTATAGGTAACGGACACACACACACACACACACACACACACACACACACACACACACACACACACACACACAGTTCCATTTATAAATAAGTTTAGATTACAAATATAATAATCAATTTTGAAAACAATAATCATTGCCAAGGAGTGAAGCTAGTTAAAATAATACTTGTGTCAAGAGGAAAAAATCGTTCTTTTCGCACATCTTTTTTTTTTTTTTTCGGGCACTGAGGTTCACGTTCGTAACTTTTTCTTACAGGAACAAAATGAATATTTCATTCTAGCCTCATGAAAAAGACTTCCACCGTTCAAGGGGTTTTCTTTCATCTCCCTCAATCGTACTTCCTCCATTTTAACGGACATGACCATGACCTTCCTCTCACGCACAAGCAACCTAAACGAAGCTATCTTCTTTATATCAAATAAACGAGTCTTTATCCATCCAAAGTACATGGGTATGATTACCCAAATCAATAACTTTATTGCTATTAGTAGCCATGGACGGTGTGTACTTCTCCCGAAACATGCTTACCTCGAGCAATGTTTTGTGACCCTTGCTATTTTAGGTACCACAACTCATTTTTGATAACTAACTTTTAAATTGAATTTTTAAAAATATATAAGGTTTCTTGAAACTTTTATTTTAGTTTTAATTGAAAGCTAAATGATTAAATTTACTATTTTCAATCGGTAAAATGATTAAATTTTCAATCGGTAAAATGATTAAATTTTCAATCGGTAAAATACTCTGGTATAATTAAAAAAGAAATTATATTGAGTGGAATGTAAAATTTTGAGATTTTTTATGATTGTTTTCAAATTTTTGGTCATTTTTAAGCGATCGGCAAATTTATGAACAAAAGTTAATTCTCGGTTTTTAAAACCTTGCAAAAAATATACATCTGTGACACGTTATATTTGAAAAATTAACAAATCTAAAGTTAAATTAATCGGATCTAAACAAATATTACTTATTTATAGCATGAAATTTAGAAGAAAACTATTTTGTAAACTCAATGTGTTGCTGTTTCTGACATTTTCCCTGTATATTTTACATGTGATGACAGCCAGACTGATGCAAGATATAGCGATCACAACTCACATAATTGTACAATTTTTTTTTCTGTAAGGGGAAGAAACAGTGAAACACATGACCTTGTAATGCAAACATAGAAATTATTATACAAAAAAAAACTTCAAATGCACACACAAAAAAAAAAATCAAAAATTATTTTATAAATACGAAAGCACGACGATTTGTATTTAATTTTTCAATTTTCGATTAGTAAATATAGTCTTCACTTGATAAATTAATGACCAACAAATCTTTGACATATTTAAAAAATACTTTTGAAACTTTATGAATATTATAGTTAAAAAATGAAAACAATTCTTTTAAAATTTCATTATTAATCGAAAAAACATTTTTCTTTTGACTATTATGTCCTTAATATATATTATTTATTAAAGCAATCAAAAGCTTATCAAATTAGATATTGTAATAGTTTTATTGCATTTTTTATTTTACGATTAGAAGATTTTCGGAAATAAAGGCAAAATGTTTGAGAAAAAATAATTGATGATTTACATTCCACAATGATTCCTGCCTTTAACTAATAAAACCAATTTTCCAAACAAAATTTGATTTCTTAAAATTTCATGAATTTACGTAAAGGTGATGGGGGAAAAATATTTTTACCGAGAGTTTTTAAAAATAATAATTTCAAAAATAATTCCATTCAGTTGTGAATAAGTTCTGAAAGTTTTATTAAAATCCCACAATAATTTGAATTTTGCAATAATTTCGAGATTAATGTGTGTGTGTCACTGGAAAAATAAAAAAAAAAACAAAAAAATAAAAACTGAGTTATGTAATATTACGTTTTCCATTGTAAACTCTTGTAACTATTTGTTTACCCGCTAACGAAAATCAAAACAAGATATTTTACCAAAATTTCGAATGTGTTAGAAGGGATTAAATTTTTTTTTTTTTAAATAATAAAACAAAATTAATTTTTCCTCTTGATAATAACATAAACATTTTGATGGAAAAAGTTCGTTTTTATTAAGTCTTTGGCTATTTTTATTCATAATTTTATGCTGTTTTTTCAATGATTTAGTGGAGATCAGACAGTCAGTCAGTCAAGTACCATACATGATACACGCTTAGGCAATCATGTCTCGAAAGAGACATGACTGATTAGGCAGAAGATATTCCCGTAGTAGGTTGCCATTACTTTCTGCGGTAGACTGGTTACCCATCAGGGATATAGAACCCAATCTGTCCTGCTATTTAACCCATAGCTGGAGGGATAATTGTAGGATTCATACCTTTCCCAAGGGTATTTGCGCGTATGTGAAAGCAACATATTCAATCGGAATTCGAAATCGGCTTTCCAATTTCTCGTTCCGATAGCCACTGCGCCACCCACGCATATTAAATTCTATATTTCGGTTGAATTCACTTACTTCATCGCTGCTGCAGCTGCGAACAGGCATTTGTTTTCACTTTCTTATCGAAAGTTGTTCAAAGTGAGTTTATGATACATCAGGTGCGCCTTCTTTGTGTGAAATTCCATCTAATAAATTCGTTATTAAAGTGATAGCGTGAATGTTTTCATGAACCATAAATAGTATTTTTTTGCGATATTTACAGCTACAATATCCAAGAATTTAAATGTAAAGTCAATAGTCCTCTCCTATCTCCTTTCTCCATCCACTCAACTCACATCAGTATTCTCATCAACTTCCTGACACCCCCTATGACCTGTCACTCTTTCTCATAATTTTCCTACTCTGTAACCCCCTGTAAAACAATAGCAGTAAAATGCCTTGCTTGGGGTGATATGATTATAAAAAAAGTTTCTAGCCATTTATATTCCAGAGAATGTAAATAAATTTAAAAGACATGCATGTTTAGCTAATTAGTATTTTATTGATCGATTGCTTCCTTTTCTACGGCTTATCAATGAGCAAGAAATTATAATGTGGATATAAAGTGGGAAGTCAATTCTACATTACAATCAATATATAAATTGATCCCTCACTTTATGGCCACGGTCATCCTTCTCTTAACCACTTACTGACACACACCCCTTATAACCTGTCTCTCTTTCTCATAACTTTCCTCCTTTGTACCAAGGCCAGTGTTACTGAGCATTTTGTAACTATCAAATGCTCTGTCAACGGTGGTCGATGTTAGAAGATGTGTTTTCTTGCCGAAGCCAGCTTCAGCAATTCTCTCACTCCAATCTATTTGAAAGGGTTTAACGCAAAAACTTCGTGGGCTGAATATAGGTAATATTTGTATAATATAAGGATAAGAAAAAGGTATTGGAGTTACACGATCTTCCTCTTGGAATTCGGAAATCTATGCCAGTAAATTTCCATGAATGCTTGATAAAATCAACCAAAGTAATATGAAAAATTTAATAAATGACAACAAACAGACAAATAGTGAAAGGGATTTTCCAGCACCGTTCTTTTCAAAGAACTAACACACACACACACACACACACACACACACACACACACACACACACACACACACACACACACACACTACAATTAACGACAGCAGTCGCAGCGAAAGAGGACCATTCGTTTAAAGGCACGGTCCACCACAGGACGGAAGTGAAAAAGAGTTCTCCTATCATTCTGAAGATGAGATTTTGATCTCGAAATATTAATGTATAATAAATAGTCAATACCCAACAAATTATTTACATTCCTTTATTATACTAAACGCATTGTGATAGCCTTCAAATACCTACTGATCTCGAAACATTAATGAATAATAAATAGGTAATACCCAACACCTTCTTTCACTTCCTTTATTATTCTAAAGGCATTGTGATAACCTTCAAATACCTACTGATCTCGAAACATTAATGAATAATAAATAGGTAATGCCCAACATTTTCTTTACCTTCCTTTATTATTCTAAAGGCATTGCGATAACCTTCAAATACCTACTGATCTCGAAACATTACTGAATAATAAATAGGTAATACCCAACATTTTCTTTACCTTCCTTTATTATTCTAAAGGCATTGTGATAACCTTCAAATACCTACTGATCTCGAAACATTAATGAATAATAAATAGGTAATACCCAACACCTTTACCTTCCTTTATTATACTAAACGCATTGTGATAGCCTTCAAATACCTACTGATCTCGAAACATTAATGAATAATAAATAGGTAATACCCAACACCTTCTTTACCTTCCTTTATTATACTAAACGCATAGTGATAGCCTTTAAATACCTACTGATCTCGAAATATCTATGAATAATAAATAGTTCATACCCAACAATTTCTTTACCTTCCTTTATTATATTAAATGCATTGTGATAGCCTTCAAATACCTACAGATCTCGAAATATTAATGAATAATAAATAGGTAATACCCAACACCTTTACCTTCCTTTATTATACTAAACGCATTGTGATAGCCTTTAAATACCTACTGATCTCGAAATATTAATGAATAATAAATAGGTAATACCCAACACCTTTACCTTCCTTTATTATACTGAACGCATAGTGATAGCCTTTAAATACCTACTGATCTCGAAATATCTATGAATAATAAATAGTTCATACCCAACAATTTCTTTACCTTCCTTTATTATACTAAACGCATTGTGATAGCCTTCAAATACCTACTGATCTCGAAATATTAATGTATAATAAATAGGTAATACCCAACAACTTCTTTACCTTCCTTTATTATGCTAAACGCATTGTGATAGCCTTCAAATACCTACTGATCTAGAAATATTAATGTATAAGAAATAGGTAATACCCAACAACTTCTTTACCTTCCTTTATTATGCTAAACGCATTGTGATAGCCTACAAATACCTACTGATCTAGAAATATTAATGTATAATAAATAAGTAATACGCAACACCTTCTTTACCTTCCTTTATTATACTAAACGCATAGTGATAGCCTTCAAATACCTACTGATCTCGAAATAGTTATGAATAATAAATAGGTGATACCCAACAACTTCTTTATCTTCTTTATTATACTAAACGCATTGTGATAGCCTTCAAATACATACTGATCTCTAAATATTAATGAATAATAAATAGGTAATACCCAACACCTTCTTTACTTTCTTTTATTATAAACGCATTGTGATAACCTTCAAATACGTACTGATCTCGAAATAGTTATGAATAATAAATAGGTAATACCCAACAGCTTCTTTACTTTTCTTTATTATACTAAACGCATTGTCATAGACTTGAAATACCTAGTGATCTCGAAATTGTTAGAATGAAAAATAGGTAATACCCAACAACTTCTTTACCTTCCTTTATTATACTAAACGCATGTGATATCCTTCAAATACCTACTGATCTCGAAATATTAATGAATAATAAATAGGTAATACCCAACAACTTATTTACCTTCCTTTATTATACTAAACGCATTGTGATAGCCTACAAATACCTACTGATCTCGAAATAGTTATGAATAATAAATAGGTAATACCCAACAACTTCTTTACCTTCGTTTATTATACTAAACGCATTGTGATAGCCTTCAAATACCTACTGATCTCGATATATTAATGAATAATAAATAGGTAATACCCAACAACTTCTTTAACTTCCTTTATTATACTAAACGCATTGTGATAGCCTTCAAATACCTACTGATCTCGATATATTAATGAATAATAAATAGGTAATACCCAACAACTTCTTTAACTTCCTTTATTATACTAAACGCATTGTGATAGCCTTCAAACACCTACTGATCTCGATATATTAATGAATAATAAATAGGTAATACCCAACAACCTCTTTAACTTCCTTTATTATACTAAACGCATTGTGATAGCCTTCAAATACCTACAGATCTCGAAATATTAATGAATAATAAATAGGTAATACCCAACACCTTTACCTTCCTTTATTATACTAAACGCATTGTGATAGCCTTTAAATACCTACTGATCTCGAAATATTTATGAATAATAAATAGGTAATACCCAACACCTTTACCTTCCTTTATTATACTAAATGCATTGTGATAGCCTTTAAATACCTACTGATCTCGAAATATTTATGAATAATAAACAGGTAATACCCAACACCTTTACCTTCCTTTATTATACTAAATGCATTGTGATAGCCTTTAAATACCTACTGATCTCGAAATATTTATGAATAATAAATAGGTAATACCCAACCCCTTTGCCTTCCTTTATTATACTAAACGCATTGTGATAGCCTGCAAATACCTACTGATCTCGAAATATTAATGAATAATAAATAGGTAATACCGAACACCTTTACCTTCCTTTATTATACTAAATGCATTTTGATAGCCTTCAAATACCTACTGATCTCGAAATATTTATGAATAATAAATAGGTAATACCCAACATATTTACCTTCCTTTATTATACTAAACGCATTCTGATAGCCTTCAAATACCTACTGATCTCGAAATTGTTATGACTAATAAATAGGTAATACCCAACACCTTCTTTACCTTCCTTTATTATACTAAACGCATTGTGATAGCTTTAAATATCTACTGATCTCGAAATATTAATGAATAATAAATAGGTAATACCCAACAGCTTCTTTACTTTCCTTTATTATACTAAACGCATTGTGATAGCCTTCAAATACCTACCCATAATTTTATTCAATTTCGTCTCGTTTGAATTTATACAGAAGGACCTTGAATAACCTGTACTTAATAAGTTAGTAACTCAATACAGACAGTGAGTAGAAGAATTTTGAGAAATGTTTAAAACTTTATAAATCCGAATAATCAAAAAAAAAAAAAGAAAAAAAAAAAGAAACTGAATTTTTTGTAAAAATTCATTATTCCTCGGAAAATCTTTGACTATCCTTAATATATATATATATCAGTCGAGTGCCATTCGTAAAACACGCTTGGGCGATCATGTCTCAAAAGAGACATGACTGACTCGGCAGAAAGTTATCCCGTAGTAGGTTGCCATTGCTTTCTGCGGTAGACTGGTTGCCAGCCAAGGCTATAAAACCCAATCTGTCCTGTTATTTAACCCATAACTGGAAGGAAGAGATGGATTAATACCTTTCCCAAGGGTATTTGCGCGTAAGTGAATGCAATGAATTTAACTGGAATTCGAACTCGGGTCCCCGTGCAATTAAAAGCATTATCTAAATAAAAAATGACGTAGTTTTATTGCATTTTTTATTTCAGTATTCGGAGCAGATTTTCGGTAAATCAGCTTCTTCTTCTTCTATGTGCCTTGTCCTTTCAGGACATAGGCGATCATGGCCTTCCACGTCTCCCTATCACTGGTGGCTCTTAGCACTCTTTTTCCTGTAACGTCTCGCAGCCCCCGTTCTGTCATCCACCTGATCAAGCCCCTTTAATAATGTTATCCGCTGTTTTCCTCTGTTTCTTTTTTCTCCCTATCTAGCCTGTAAGTATCAGATTCTCCAAGCCCTCCTTCCTCATTGCATGTCACAGGAACTTCAGTTGTCTCTTCCTGATGCTCAATATTAATTTCCTTTTCGTTTCCATCCTTTCCAACACCTCATCATTGCTCATATGCTCGGTCCACGATACCCGCAGCATCCTTCTGTAGAACCACATTAAATTTGCTTCAAGTTTTTCCTTTATCTTTGTTGATATTGTCCAACATACACTGCCGTATTGAAGAACTGACATCACATAGCAATCTAGTATTCTCTTCTTTGTTTCTAGTGAAAGTTTCCTGTGTCTTAATCCTTTACTCAGCTTCTGGAGGGTGTCCTTCGCCAACGCCAATTCGCCTTTGGATCTCAGTGTCACACTCTCCGTCTTCAGTTAGAACACTTCCCCAAATATTTAAATTTTCGTACCTGCTTGATTTTAACATCTCCCACCTGTATTTGGCACTTTGGGCTGTTTTTTTTTTGCTGATGACTCTGAAAAAACAAGAAATGGTTTACATTCCCCCAAAAGTCCTGTATTTAATTTGTAATACAAATTTTGCGGACAGTATTGAATTTCTAGAAATTTCATGAAGTTAATTAGAGGAGAGGGGCGGGGAAACAGTTGTAAAAAGTAAAATATTTTTCACAAGATTTTTCAAAATTAATAATTTTAAAAATAACTTCGCTCTCTTTTGAATAAGTTCTGAAAGTTTCATTAAAATCAGACAATTATTTGATTTTCGCAAGAATTTCTAAATAAATGTATTTTTCATCAGAACTAAACAAACGCAAAAATAGTAATCATCTGTGCACCGCTCACACACACACACACACACACACACACACACGCACACGCACACACACACACACACATACACGCACGCACACGCACACACGCACACACACGCGCACACACGCACACAAACACACGCGCACACACACGCGCACACAAAAACACGCGCACACACACACGCACACACACACGCACACACACACACACACATGCGCGCACACATACACACACACCCACACACCCACGCGCACATAAGTGAAATATGGAGTTACAAAATTTGAAGAGGGTCGCATCAGGGCCCTCAAAAGTGAGTCGACAGAAAATGAAGGAGCCCAAAAGGTCCATCCACCAGCTGGGGTCTGCGCCCTGCATCCCCTGCCCCTGCTGCAAAAGGCTCTTCCGTTCAAAAATTGGCCTTATTAGCCACCTCCACACCCACCCAAATCCTTAGTGACCAGGAGTCATACTCTCCTTCGCTTGCGAAAGACGAACATCATCATCATCATCATCCCTCATAAGGAGTAGCTTTAATTTAATTAGCCATTAAAAGTATATTGTTATTTGCATGTAACATTAATCACCAGTTGTATAGATTAGTCTCAGGTTGTATACATTATTGCCTGGTTGTATAGATTAGTTTCGGATTGCATACATCATTTGCTATTCAATTTAAAAACTAAGTTATCCAAATCAAATATTACGACATTCAAATCAAATTAAAAGTCACTCGGTTTTTAAAACACTACAATATTTTTTGGCATCGATATAAAATGTTTTAAAATTCATCGCCCAAATTAAATTCACAGAAACCAAAGAAAAGAGGGGTTCAGATGAACACCAAGAGAGACAAACATGTACTATCAAACTTACGCAATACCAGCGTAATTAAATTAGAGTTAATGAATTGTATATTCATTCTTTACATTGAATTATTGTTTTTTAATTTGAATACAGTAATATTTAATTTGAATGCCCTAGTTTATAAATTGAATGTCAAATGGTGTAGATTAGTGTCAGGTTATAGAGATTAGTATCGGGTTTTATAGATTAGTGTCGAATTGTATAGATTAATGTCGGGTTGTATAGATTAGTCACGGGTTGTATAAATTGGCCTCGGGTTGTATAGATTGATCTCGGGTTGTATAGATTCGTCTCGGGATGTGTCGGGTTGTATATATTAGTTTCAAATAACATAGATTAGAGTTGTATAGATTAGTCTTGTGTTTTATAGAATAGTTTCTGATTGTACAAAATGGTATTGGTTAGTTTAGTTTAGTCTCGGGGTGTATAGGTTATTTTCAATTTGTATAGATTAGTCTCATGTATAGATTAGTTCCGGATTGTATAGATTAGCCTCGGGTTGTACAGAATAATCTTGGGTCGTAGAGATTGGCTAATGTGGATTCCTTCTGTCTCTTCAACAAATACTTTGACGGCTGGTGCTCCCTCTACCTGCATTTAGTCGAGCTACTAGACTAGCGGTTAGGTCCCACCTCTTTTACAGTGAAACCAATCAAATGTAACCGCAACTTCTATTCTAACAGCTTTTTTTCTCACACTTTCCACCTGTGGAATTCTCTTCTGTATACTTGCTTCCCTGACAGCTACAATATCAAAAAATTTAAATGCAATGCCAATTGCCATCTCTTATCTCCTTGACTCGCATCCTTTCCCTGACAACCCTTGTATCATGTTCTTCTTCCTTTCCACTCTACTCTCATGCAGCCCTCTTCACACCAGTGTTCTCCTCCTTCTCTTACACCCCCGTAACACATTCTTCTTTCTCATCACTCTCCTCTTATGTTACCCCCTGCATGCCAGTGGCAGTTCTCCCTTGCTTGGAGTGAAATGAATAAAAAAATATTGACACTAAGTCCCATTATAATTGAATACTATATATCCCGCAGTAGGTTGCCATTACTTTCTGCGGTAGACTGATTGCCAGCCAAGGCTATAGAACCCAATCTGCTCTGTTATCTAACTCATAACTGGGAGGAAGGACTGGTTAATACCTTTCCTAAGGGATCTGTGCATAAGTGAATGAATTCAGCTGGAATTCGAACTCGTCTTCACGATTTCTAGTTCCAAGTCGATATCCACTGCAGCACGACGTACAGCCAATCTAATACTGCGCTTAAATTCAAAGTCTATGAATTATAAAGAAAAGTTCATCTGAACAATTACGATGAAAATATCTATCTATCTATCTATCTATCTATCTATCTATCTATCTATCTATCTCAATCCCTTTTCCCCTTTCTTTCTTTCTTTCTTTCTTTCTTTCTTTCTTTCTTTCTTTCTTTCTCCGTGCCCTTTTCTATCTATCTATCTATCTATCTATCTATCCTTTTCTTTCTTTCTTTCTTTCTTTCTTTCTTTCTTTCTTTCTTTCTTTCTTTCCGTGCCCTTTTCTACTATCTATCTATCTATCTATCTATCTATCTATCTATCTATCTATCTATCTCAGTCGTTTTTGTCTATGTATGTATGACGCTGAGTAAGTTAGTCTGTGAAGACCTTTAATTTTAATCCTTTTTGGGAACCCAACTATTATGGTCCCCTGTAACATCACAGGCTGTTCGGCTTTCAAGTCCCGCTGCACAGAAATTCGGGAATCTGATTTTGTTCCGAAACTCTTTCTACTCGGAGACTGGCCCGTGGCCTTCGTGTGGCTCCGTGTATGAGACGATTAAGGGAAACCAAAAGCTTGCGACTTTCTATTGATTTGGTCAACAGGTGGTTGGAAAAAGAAGAAAAAAAGGGGAAGGAAGAGGAGGGGAAGGAAGAGGAGGGGAAGGAAGAGGAGGGGAAGGTTGTAATAAGAGGTGGAGAAAGAGGAAATGAAGAAGAATTAGATGAGTGGAGGAAGGAGAAGGGGAGACGAAGTAAGAGGTGGAGGAAGAGGAAGATATAAGAGGAGGAGGAAAGAAGGTAGAAGAAAAAGAAGGAAGAGGAAAATGAAGAAGTAGAAGAAATGGAAGAATAGAGAAGGAAAGTGAAGGAAGGAAAGTAATGAGGTGAGAGAAGAAGAAAAAGAAAAAGAAAAAGAAGAAGTAAGAAAAGAAGGAGGAAGAAAAAGAAAGAAAATGGAGGGAAGAAATAAAAAGAGATCAAAAAAGTAACAACAATATCTAAAGGAGAAAAAAGAAACAGTGATATAAACAACAAATTAAGTACAAACTCCGAACAACGTTAACACATAAAAACCACCACCACCACCACCACTATTACTTCTAATAATAATAATAATAATAATAATATTAGATCTCCTCCCATCAACAACAAGCTTGTGCCAAAATGGCAACGAGGGTGATGTCGGCGGCGTGAAATTCTCAACACAAAAAGCTAGAGGTCGACGTGGCGCCATTTCTCGAATCGCGTGTCGTCATTTCTCGCCGGCGGGCGGTTAACGTGTTTACGAATCGAGCCAAATGTTGAATCCAGTAGAGGGTGGGCGTAGGGTTAGGGTTAGGGTCGGTGATGATAAGGGGTAGGTGGGTAGGTGGGCAGAAGGCGAGATCTGGGTGGGGGCCTATCCTTCGTTATCCGTAACTTTTTTTTATATCTGGCAAAACCAAAACAACAACAACAAAATAATAATAATAATAATAATAATAATGAATAAATGAAATTAAAGCGGATCACCCAATCGAGGCCAAAAGACCTGATTTAGTCATCGTCTTTAAGATGTCGCCTTTCTATAAGACTAAGAGAGAAAAATAACCAAAAAAGAAAAGTGAAAAACAGTGACAGAAATGAGAGCGACATTATTGGCGCACCTTCAACAAATGTATTGAAATAATTTTGTTAAATGAATGGCAAAAATGCTTCTCACTTTAAAAATACATTGAAAAATCAAGAACAAAGGGATTGTCACTGGTCAGGAATTAAAGTAAGAACTATTACTGGTAATCTTTTTTTATAATCATATCGCCCCAAGCAAGGAATTTTACCGCCACTGTTTTGCAGGGGATTACATAGGAGGAAAGTTATGAGAAACAGTGACAGGTTATAGAGGGTGTCGGGAAGTGGGTAAGAGAAGGAAGAATGTGGCCATAAAGTGAGGGATCAGTTTATATATTGCTTGTAATGTAAAGTGTATCGACCACTTTATATCTACATTGTAACAGTATGAAAATGTATATTTGTTTTATAATCATATCGCCCAAGCAAGACATTCAACTGCCACTGTTTTGCAGGGGGTTACATAGGAGGAAAGTTATGAGAAAGTGACAAGTTATAGATGGTGTCGGGAAATGGGTAAGAGAAGGAAGAATGTAGCCATAAAGTGAGTGATCAATTTATATATTGATTGTGATGTAGAATTGATCCCCCGCTTTATATCCACATTTTAATAGTATAGAAATGTTTTTTTTTATAATCATATCGCCCCAAGCAAGGGATTTTACTGCCACTGTTTTGCAGGAGGTTATATTGGAGGAAAGTTATGAGAAAGAGTGACAGGTTATAGGGGATGTCAAGGAAGTGGGTAAGAGAAGGATGAGAATACTGATGAGAGTGGAGTGGACGAAGAAAGGAGCATGAGAGAGAGAGGATGCAGCTTAGTGAGATAGGAGATGACTATTAACTTTACATTTAAATTCTTGCAGATCGTAGCTGTAGGGAAAGCAAGTAAATGGAAGGGAATTCCACAGGCGGGAAGTGCGAGAGAAGAAGCTGCTGGAGTAGAATTTGCGTTTACAATTTATTTGTTTCACAGTAAAAGGGTGGGACGTAGTTGCTAATCTTGTGGTTCGAGTAAATTTAGGATGCACCAGTGAGCTAAGTTCATCGGAGCAGAAGCCGTGAAAGTATTTGTAGAAGAGACACAGAGAAGCCACATTGCGCCGGTGAGAAAGTGACTGTATCCGAGCTGCCAAGTCGGGATCGATCACATTATAGATTCTCCGTTGGATTTTGTCAAGGACCCCTAGGGGATAGCAGGAGCACCCGACCAGATATGGCAGCAGTATTCAATGCACGGACGGATGGTAAGAGAAAGATAATTGTGGTTATAAAGTGAGGGATCAGTTTATATACTGATTGTAATGTAGAATTGATCCCCCACTTTATAAGCACATTATAATAGTATAGAATTTTTTTTTTTAAATAATCATATTGCCCCAAGTTAAGTTCATCGGAGCAGAAGCCGTGAAAGTATTTGTTGAAGAGACACAGGGAAGCCACTTTGCGCCGGTGAGAAAGTGACTGTATCCGAGTTGCCAAGTCGGGATCGATCACATTATAGATTCTCCGTTGGATTTTGTCAAGGACACCTAAGTGGATAGCAGGAGCACCCGACCAGATATGGCAGCAGTATTCAATGCACGGGCGGATGGTAGGTTTATATATGTGCAGGATTGTTTCAGACGGGAAAAACTTCACACAGAGAATCGAATTTCTTAGCAAGGGATGAAGCTATGAATTCTTTATAGTCATTCCACTTGAGGTCTTTTGCGAGAGTTAAGCCGATATTTTGTGGGTGATCTGTGGTCACCTTTTCTAAAGTTAGTTAATTTCAGGAATTTATATCAAATTTAAATATAAAATTACAGATCATTTCCTTCAAAATACACGCATGTTTTTTTGTTGAGATCTGCGATGGTTATTACATGAAGCAGAAATGTTCCGAGTGAGAGAGATTAATTGATTACATTTCATTTTGACTAGCAGTATAGTCCGGCGTTGCTCGGGTGTAATGAAAGCATTAAAACTAATCCATGCTCCTGGAGCTCAGACTCTTTGGACATTGGCAAGAAAGACTAAAAAGAATAGTTGTTTCCAGTTAAAGCGAAACCGTAGACTAAAAGAAAAATGAATGGATGTAAATCAAATTTTTATTTCCTCGTATCGATATCAAATAAGTTTTTTTCGTCGTAAACTGAACTTTGTCGGCTAAATAAGTTCTCTGAGTAAATGGTATCATTGCTGAGACTAAGAACTACAATTATACCTACTTAGAGCCAAACCCGAAGCAAAAACTAAAATAAAAGGGCTGAAAAAATTACAGGCAGATAAACAGACACACACACAAACATCTGGCCTTATATATATATATATATTATCGATTTTCTGCACTATTTTAAGAACTGCAACCTTGAAACTTCTGAATATCGTTTCTTATGTCTTTGTCTATAAGTGTATCAAATTTGATTAAAATCGGACCACTCGTTCTATAACCCGATTTTTTCGATTATCGATTTTCGATATTTATCGGGGGTAACTCGACACAAAACCTAGCAAATAACACTCGCAGACGCTTATAGTACAACTCTGTAAATTTTCAAAAAAATCGGTTCAGTCGTTTCGGAGTCTATAGGTAACGGACACACACACAGACACACACAGAGAGAAAGTTTCATTTATAAATAAGTTTATATTTTATTATGATTATTACATGGAATTTTCACGAGGAACAAATCAAAATAAAATACAATCTCTCTCTCTCTCTCTCTCTCTCTCTGAAAATTTCAGTTTCATTTAATAATCACAGTTGCTACCAACAAAAACCAAATATACGTATTTTGGCAGAAAATGCTTTGTAAATTATAATTTCACTTAAATTCATGAAATTGACTCCCTCTTCTTTTTCTGTGTATTGTATATTTTCAAGACCTAGGCGATCATGGCTCTCCACTTCTCCCTATCTGGGCAGAAGATTATCGAGACTGGGCAGAAGATTATCTCGCAATAGGTTGCCATTACTTTCTGCGGTAGACTGGTTGCCAACCAAGGCTATAGAACTCATTCCGTCCTGTTATTTAACCCATAATTGGATGGAAGAAACGGATTAATATCTTTCCCAAGGGTATTATTTCGTAAGTGAATGCATGGAATTCAACTGGAACTCGAAATCGGTTCTCCGATTTCTCTTTCCGAGCCGATATCCACTGCACCACAGTGCAGTATAGGAACTAGCATGGTCACAAAATGTGGGATCAGTTCATATGCTAATTATAATACAGAATTGATCACCCACTTTATGTCTACTTTATAATTTCTTATTTGTTTAACAAATTCATGATTAGGTATGAATCCAGAATCCACCTCTTCTCAAGACTGATTAGCTAAAGTCCATTAATCTAGAAATTAACATGACCAAAAATTGAGGGATCAGTTTATGCATTGATTATAATATAGAATTGATCACCCACTTTATATCCACATTATAATTTATTATTTTTTGTTTATCTAATTCTGATTCGGTACGAATCCCCCCCCCTTCTCAATACTGATTAGCTCGGCAGGCAAGTCTTTTAGATTTATTTCTTCTTCTTCTTTGTGTCATGTCTCCTCAAGACGTAGGCGATCATGGCCCTTCACATCTCCCTATCCCTAGAGGCGGTTATCACTCTTCCCTTCTCTGTCATCCATTTGCTAAAGTCCATAAATATAGAATATAAATGTACAGAAACTAGCATGACCAAAAATTTAGGGGTCAGTTTATATATTGATTATAATATAGAATTGATCCCCAACTTTATATCCACATTATAATTTTTAATTTTTTTATCCAATTCTGATTCGGTATGAAACCACCTCGTCTCAATACTGATTATTTATAATTCCTTCTATGTGCTGTGTTCCTTCAGAACGTTGGTGATCATGGCTCTCCACATCTCTCTTGTATCTTTTAATTCCCTTTTGCTTGTTACCCCTCCCAATCCATATTCTACCATCCATTTGTTCAAGCCCATCAAGTATGTCACTAGTTTTTTTTTTTTTTTTTTTTTTTAATCATATCACCCCAAGCAAGGCGGTAACGCCACTGATGTGCAGGGGGCTACATAAGAGTGAGAAGATTAGAAAAGAGAAAAACCGGAAACCGCATCCTAAACAGGAAACAAGGGATAAGCCTCTTCACCTGTTCAATAGACGTGGGTGGAGTGTGAACCGGGCGATAGTTTAGTCTATCTACTCCAATTGAAAAAACAGTGAGAAGATTAGAAAAGAGAAAAACCGGAAACCGCATCCTAAACAGGAAACAAGGGATAAGCCTCTTCACCTGTTCAATAGACGTGGGTGGAGTGTGAACCGGGCGATAGTTTAGTCTATCTACTCCAATTGATCCAGTTGCTTTTCCCTTTTCTCTTTCCCCCTATCTGTCCTGTGAGTATCAGATTCTCCAAGTCCTCCTTCCTCATTACAAGTCCCAGAAACTTCAGCCATCTTTTGTTTATGTTAAATATCAGTTTCCTTTTAGTTTCCATCCTCTCCAAAACCTCATCATTGCTCACGTGTTCCGTCCATGGTATCCTCAGCATCTTTCTGTAGAACAAAATTTCGGTTGCTTCATGTCACTCCTTCATCCTTGATGAGATTGGCCAGCATTCGCTGCCATATTGAAGGACAGACATCACATAACAATCCAATTCTTTCTTCCTTGTTGTTTCCAATGAATTTTTTTCTGTCTGTCAATACTCTACTCACTTTCTGGAATGCGTCCTTAGCCACCCTTAATACGCTTTCCGATCTTGCACTTGCCGTCCTCTGAACACTTCCCAGGTATTTAAATTTTCCGTACCTGCTTGATTTTAGCATCCCCGAACTGTAGTTGGCATTTTGGGCTCATCTTTTTACTGGTGACCATGTATTCAGTTATTTTTTTTTCATTTGTAGTTTATCAGTCAGTCAGCTAAGTGCCATACGTGAAACACGCTTGGGCAATCATGTCTCGAAAGAGACATGACTGACTGGGCAGAAGATTATCCCGCAGTAGGTTGCCATTGCTTTCTGCGGTAGACTGGTTGCCAGCCAAGGCTATAAAACCCAATCTGTCCTGTTATTTAAACCATAACTGGAAGGAAGAGACGGATTAATACCTTTCCCAAGGGTATTTGCGCGTAAGTGAATGCAATGAATTCAACTGGAATTCGAACTCGGCTCTCCGATTTCTTGTTCCGAGCCGATATCCACTGGACCACCACGCACATCATGTAGACCATTCTTTAGGTTTTCTTTAGATACTAGTTTCCTTTCCAAAAAGAAAAATTGGTGACACATGTCACCACATATACAAATCAACCATAACCATCCGTCCATGCGTAGAATACTGCTGTCATATATGGTCAGGCGCCCCTGCTGCTCATCCCAGGGTTCTCGACAGGCTCCAAAGGAGAAACTGTAATGTGATAGGTTCCGACTTGGCAGCCACTTTCTCACGGGCGGTATGTGACTTCCCTCTGTCTATTCTACAAATATACCCCTGGCTTCTCTTTCCGACGAGCTTAAGTCACTGGTGTCTCCTCCACAAGAATTTACTCGTGCAACCAGATTAGCAACAAGGTCCCATCCATTTACAATTAGATCAATCAAATGCAGCCGACAGTTCTACAACAGCTTCTTTTCTCGCACTTCCCGCCTGTGGAACTCCCTTCCATATACTTGTTTTCCTGACGTTTACATCCTCCAGAAATTTAAATGCAATGTCAATACCCATTTCTTATCCACTTAACCTCAGCCCGTTCTGCATCACCGCGTATATCTTAATGACAGCGAGATGTACTGACAAGCTAAGTATGATTGACCAGAATTGACATAAATTTATGAAACCCAAGTGAATGTTTGTTTCTGGGTTTTAGCTACCTACTAATGTAAAAAGATTAACATAATATTTCTAGCCATTATCTATTATTTTATTGAATTTTTATTACTTCAGCTTAATGGCCTTATATTTGAAGATGCTTTCGGAAAAAATAAAATTTAAATTAATATAAAATTTTCTTAAGTTAATTTAAAAATTTAAAAATGTAATAACTGAGATAATAATGAAATTAAATCCCATGATAGATTAAATTAAATTAAATGAAATACATGATAGATTAAATTAAATTAAATTAAATTAAATACAATACCATGATAGGTTAAATTAAATTAAATTAAATACCATGAGAGATTAAATTAAATTAAATTAAATTAAATACAATACCATGATAGATTAAATTAAATTAAATACAATACCATGATAGATTAAATTAAATTAAATACAATACCATGATAGATTAAATTAAATTAAATTAAATACAATACCATGATAGGTTAAATTAAATTAAATTAAATACCATGATAGATTAAATTAAATGAAAGTACATACCATGATAGATTAAATTAAATACCATGATAGATTAAATTAAATTAAATTAAATACCATGATAGATTAAATTAAATTAAATTAAATTAAATACAATACCATGATAGGTTAAATTAAATGAAAGTACATACCATGATAGATTAAATTAAATGAAAGTACATACTATGATAGGTGAAATTAAATGAAAGTACATACCATGATAGATTAAATTAAATGAAAGTACATACCATGATAGATTAAATTAAATTTAATTAAATACCATGATAGATTAAATTAAATTAAATTAAATTAAATACAATACCATGATAGGTTAAATTAAATGAAAGTACATACCATGATAGATTAAATTAAATGAAAGTACATACTATGATAGGTTAAATTAAATGAAAGTACATACCATGATAGATTAAATTAAATGAAAGTACATACCATGATAGATTAAATTAAATGAAAGTACATACCATGATAGATTAAATTAAATGTAAGTACATACTATGATAGGTTAAATTAAATGAAAGTACATACCATGATAGATTAAATTAAATGAAAGTACATACCATGATAGATTAAATTAAATGAAAGTACATACCATGATAGGTTAAATTACATGAAAGTACATACCATGATAGATTAAATTAAATGAAAGTACATACCATGATAGATTAAATTAAATGAAAGTACATACCATGATAGATTAAATTAAATGAAAGTACATACCATGATAGATTAAATTAAATGAAAGTACATACTATGATAGGTTAAATTAAATGAAAGTACATACCATGATAGAGTAAATTAAATGAAAGTACATACCATGATAGATTAAATTAAATGAAAGTACATACCATGATAGGTTAAATTAAATTAAATTAAAAACCATGATAGATTAAATTAAATTAAATACAATACCATGATAGATTAAATTAAATTAAATTAAATACCATGATAGATTAAATTAAATTAAATTAAATACCATGATAGATTAAATTAAATTAAATTAAATACAATACCATGATAGGTTAAATTAAATGAAAGTACATACCATGATAGATTAAATTAAATGAAAGTACATACCATGATAGATTAAATTAAATGAAAGTACATACCATGATAGATTAAATTAAATGAAAGTACATACCATGATAGATTAAATTAAATGAAAGTACATACCATGATAGATTAAATTAAATGAAAGTACATACTATGATAGGTTAAATTAAATGAAAGTACATACCATGATAGATTAAATTAAATGAAAGTACATACCATGATAGATTAAATTAAATGAAAGTACATACCATGATAGATTAAATTAAATGAAAGTACATACCATGATAGATTAAATTAAATGAAAGTACATACTATGATAGGTTAAATTAAATGAAAGTACATACCATGATAGATTAAATTAAATGAAAGTACATACCATGATAGATTAAATTAAATGAAAGTACATACCATGATAGGTTAAATTAAATGAAAGTACATACCATGATAGATTAAATTAAATGAAAGTACATACCATGATAGATTAAATTAAATGAAAGTACATACCATGATAGATTAAATTAAATGAAAGTACATACCATGATAGGTTAAATTAAATGAAAGTACATACTATGATAGGTGAAATTAAATGAAAGTACATACCATGATAGATTAAATTAAATGAAAGTACATACCATGATAGATTAAATTAAATGAAAGTACATACCATGATAGGTTAAATTAAATGAAAGTACATACCATGATAGATTAAATTAAATGAAAGTACATACCATGATAGATTAAATTAAATGAAAGTACATACCATGATAGATTAAATTAAATGAAAGTACATACCATGATAGGTTAAATTAAATGAAAGTACATACTATGATAGGTTAAATTAAATGAAAGTACATACCATGATAGATTAAATGAAATGAAAGTACATACCATGATAAATTAAATTAAATGAAAGTACATACCATGATAGATTAAATTAAATGAAAGTACATACCATGATAGGTTAAATTAAATGAAAGTACATACCATGATAGGTTAAATTAAATTAAATTAAATACCATGATAGATTAAATTAAGGATAATTCTGATTTCCTGGAAAAATTTTACTTTGTCATACTACAAATGATAGTAACGTCTTCAAACATAAAAGGTATTGGATAATAAAATAACGATAACACAGAGTGTAATTTTATTAAAATATCTATAAAAGTAATGTCCATAGAAGCTACTTTACTGCAGGCTTACGGCCTATCACGTTGAATACACCGGTTCTCGCTCGATCACCGAAGTTAAGCAACGTTGAGCCTGGTTAGTACTTAGTACTTAGATGGGTGACCGCTTGGGAATACCAGGTGCTGTAAGCGTACAGTGACGGATGTGCGTTGTGGTGCAGTGGATATCAACTCGGAAAGAGAAATCGGTGAGCCGAGTTCGAATTCCAGTTGAATACCCTGCATTCACTTAAGCACTGATGGCATTGGGAAAGGTATTAATCCGTCCATTCCCTCCAGTTATGGGTTAAATAACAAGGGGAGGACTTGGGGACCCTGCTCTTAAAAACAAATCCCAATGAATTTTGAAAAAAAACGTTGTAAAAATAAAATAACCTTACCCAAAAATCACTGGTTATGACCTTAAAATGATCCCATAAGGATTGATAGGTCGTTAAGCCTAACAAACAAACATTACTGTAATCTTATATTATATTAAGCGGCGTATGCACAGACCATAACCAAAATATCTATAAAAGTAATGTCCATAGAAGCTACTTTACTGTAATCTTATATTAAGCGGCGTATGCACAGACCATAACCAAAATATCTAAAAAAGTAATGTCCATAGAAGCTACTTTACTGTAATCTTATATTATATTAAGCAGCGTATGCACAGACCATAACCAAAATATCTATAAAAGTAATGTCCATAGAAGCTACTTTACTGTAATCTTATATTAAGCGGCGTATGCACAGACCATAACCAAAATATCTATAAAAGTAATGTCCATAGAAGCTACTTTACTGTAATCTTATATTATATTAAGCGGCGTATGCACAGACCATAACCAAGATATCTATAAAAGTAATGTCCATAGAAGCTACTTTACTGTAATCTTATATTATATTAAGCGGCGTATGCACAGACCATAACCAAAATATCTATAAAAGTAATGTCCATAGAAGCTACTTTACTGTAATCTTATATTATATTAAGCGGCGTATGCACAGACTATCACCAAAATACTGTACGCTATTTTGTGAGAGATTTTGAAAGAATAAATGTTTTTTTTATTACTGAAAAATCATGGATCCTGTGTCCATTGCAAACAGAAAAGACCAACTGAGTAATGGCCAAGGGTGTAGAGGCCAGAAATTTCGTTATTAGGTTGTGAGATACGACCACAAACCTAACTATGTTTTACTTTATTGCACACACACACACACACACACACACACACACACACACACACACACACACACACAATTACTGCTACAACCACCAGATTAAGCTGCTACTGATACGATAATGCTATAAACTCCCTCCTCCTACTCTCTCATTCTTTACTACCCTTCTTTTTGGCAAAGGTGAGAGAAAGGCTGAGGATAGTAAAAAGATAGAGGGGAAGGAAATGCGCGTGTAGAGAGTGTGGCGTAACGGACGGAGGGCCTAAGTAACTAACTAAGAAAGGAACTGGCAGAATTATGATAAAAATTTATATATTTTAATATCTTATTTTTCATATTATTCTTTATTATTATTGATTGTTATTATGATGATTATGACATGGTCAAGTTATCTTTTTTGTATTTTTATCGAACTTTACATTTTTAATTACATAATTGTTCAGACTTTTATTATTTTATTTAATTATCATCCACCATCCTAAACAATATGTGTAAAAAAAAATGCTGCTATGTGCAAGAGAGAAAAGACTTTTTTTTTGTTTTTAATCATCTCACCCCAAGCAAGGCATTCCACTGCCACTATTGCGCATGGGGCTACATAGGGAAAGGTAAAGAGAAGGAGTGGTTAGACATAGGGAATGTCAGGAGGAAGGTGACAGATGAGTAAGGATAGCGAGGATGAGGGTCGGGCAGATGGGAAGAGTGCTTGATAGAATGGGAGCAGGTTAGTGTGTTAGGAGGTGTCTATTGACCTTACATTTAAACTCCTGGAGATTGTAGCCGTCGGGGAAGCAATCGTTTGGAAGAGAATTCCACAGTCGGGAAGTGCGAGGAAAGAAACTGTTGGAGTAGAAGTTACGGCTGCATTTTATCGGGGATTATTCTGTGGGTCATTTTATATTTCTTCCATATTGCCTCTTTAACCATCACATTGCTGAGCTCATTCTCCAGATACGGATTCTAAATAAAATAGTCAGCACCAACTTAGTGCAGAAAATCGATAATATATATATATATATATATATATATATATATATATATATATATATATATATATATATAGAAGGCAAGATATTTGTGTGTCTGTCTGTTTATCTGCCTGTAATTTTTTCAGTCCTTTTATTTTAGTTTTTGCTTCAGGTTTGGCTCTAAGCAGGTATAATTGTAATTCTTAGTCTCAGCCATGATACCATTTACTCAGAGGACTTATTTAGCCTTCAAAATGAAAACAAAAAAAATGAAAATGAAAACAACTCTTGTACAAATTCATTATTCATCGAAAATTTGTTCTCTTTAGTTTATGATATCCTTAATATATATTATTTATAAAAACAATTAAAACATATCTAAATAAAAAATGTCATAGTTTTACTGTATTTTATTTCACGATTCGGAGTAGAATTTTCGGAAAAGTAGCAATTGTTTGGGGAAAAAAATAGTTGATGTACATTCTCCAAGGCGCTCTGCAATTAATAAATGAAAGAAAACTTGCAGACAGTCGTCAATTTCTGGAATTTTCAGGAATTCGAGGTGGGGCAACTAGATAGAATTTAAAATGTACCTAAATTTGATAAAAATAATGTTTTTAAAAAATAATTTCAGTCATTCGTAAAATAAGTTTTGAAAGTTTCATCAAAATCCGTCCATTATTTGATTTTTGCCAAACTTTCCAGTTTAATGTGCTTTTCACCGGCAAAAAATGAGTTTCGTAATATTACATTGTCCATTGTAAATACTGGTCATTCGCTGATGAAACAAAAAACAAGAAATTAATAAAAATTTCGAACGTTGTTAGAAGCGATGAAAAATTAACAAATTGTTTGATCCTCTTAACCCTGGAACACTAACCATCAATTAAAGTTACACTAACCATCAGTTAAAGTTACACTAACCATCAATTAAAGTTACACTAACCATCAGTTAAAGTTACACTAACCATCAATTAAAGTTACACTAACCATCAATTAAAGTTACACTAACCATCAATTAAAGTTACACTAACCATCAGTTAAAGTTACACTAACCATCAATTAAAGTTACACTAACCATCAATTAAAGTTACACTAACCATCAATTAAAGTTACACTAACCATCAGTTAAAGTTACACTAACCATCAATTAAAGTTACAATTAAAGTTATTAGCCATGGGTATATCATACCCGAGTTTGAAAATATCAAAAAAAATATTAAATATAAATCTTTATTTGAAATATTTTACATGCAGGCACTTCAAATTTTGTACTTTGAGTTAACATTAATAGGAACTGAAAAACAATATTTAGGTAAAAAAAAATCATTTTCGCTGAGTACTATATGACCATGGTTAGTGTTCTCGAATTAATAGTAATACACATATTTTGAAGATAAAACTTTGTTTTTATTTAGTTTGGGGCTTTTTAACATCATGCTATGCTGTTCTTTTTTATGGTACCATCATTATTAAATATTTGATGAGACATTGTTCTTTCAATATCGAAACAAAATGTACAATTTTGTAGAAGATTGTAGTTTGTACATGTTCTAAAGTAGAATTCATAATAAATATTCATTGATCTGTTTCTATATTGAGGACTGTTTTTTAAATGAATGTTTTGAACGTTGCAAATATTCTCTTCGTTCCTTATTCATTTGGGTATATATATATATCATAATGATGATCCACGTATACTGTCTTAATATGTATCGGAAAAACTAATAAAAAGTTGTAAGTTTACAAATGTATTTTTTTGACAGCATTTATTTATTTCTATTATTATAATTGATATTTCATACCGTCCTCGGCCTTTCATCAGAAACAAATGATTTTAAAATTTAAACTAGAAGCGTTCGTAGTGAGAAAAAATATTAAAAAAACTCTATCGCTTTTTACATCACATGATGTAAACATCTCGCGACAGACGCTTCTTACTACGAACGCTTCTAGTTTAAATTTTAAAATCATTTGTTTCTGATGAAGGCCCGAGGCCGGTCTAAAATATCAAATATATATATATATATATATATATATATATATATATATATATATATATATATAATAGAAATAAATAAATACTGCCAAAAATACATTTTTAAACTTACAACTTTTTAGCAGTATATATATATATATATATATATATATATATATATATATATATATATATATACTAGCAATATAGCCCGGCGTTGCCTGTGTGTAATGAAAGCTTAAAAACTAATCCATGGTCCTGGAGCTCAGACTCTTTGGACGTTGGCACGAAATACTAAAAAGCAATAGTTGTTTCCAGTTAAAGCGAAACCGTATACTGAAAGAAAAATGAATGGATGTAAGTCAAATTTTGATTTCCTGGTATCGATATCAAATTTTCTGCACTTTTGTAACAACTGCAACCTTGAAACTTCTAAATATCGTTTCTTATGTCTTTGTCTATGAGTGTATGAAATTTGATTAAAATTGGACCACTCGTTCTATAACCCGATTTTTTCGATTATCGATTTTCGATATTTATCGGGGGTTCCTCGACACAAAATATAGCTAAGAACACTCGCAGACGCTTTTTGTACAACTGTGTAAATTTTCAAGAAAATCGGTTCAGTTTTTTTGGAGTCTATAACGTAGGTATGTACAAAAAATCACTGCCGATTTTCGATACCTCAATTTAAATTTAATTTTTAAAAATAAAAACGTTTTCTTGAAGCTTTAATTTTACCTTTAATTGAAAGCCAAGAGATTAAATTTACTAATTACCATAAGCAAAATACCCTGGTTTAGTTCAAACCGAAATTATATTGCTCGGAATCAAAAATTTCACTGCAAAAAAATTTTTTTTTAAATTTGCCGCCATTATTGACGAATCGACAGATTATGTAAACAGTAGCTAAATTTCTGATTTAAAAATCTTGCAAAAAAAAATATACCTCCTTGACACGTTATTTAAGTTGATTTTTATAATTGAAACCTTCCTTTATCTGATTTCAAACAAGTATTAAGTGCTTACTGACTTGATATTTACGAAATAAATCACTCTTTAAAAACAGTAGCCCTCTTGTCAGCGCTTATCTAGGCGATAAATTACGTGTTGACAAGTAGCAGGTGTGAATGACGTTTGGATGGCGGCCGTAAGTGACAAAAAAATCGTGTAGCTTAAAACGTAATATTTGGAAATTTAAATTTTTTTTTTGTTTTTTAACTAAATAGTAAAATTAAAAATTTAATATAATATTTTCAGCAAGTATAACATTTTATAGAATTTTAGTTTAGATTTATAGCCAGACTATGCTTTCTGAATAAATAAAAATAACATGTGCTTTCTGAATAAATAAAAATATGCTTTCTGAATAAATAAAAATATGCTTTCTGAATGAATAAAAATTTAAATTTCTTTTAAAAGAAAGAATTAAATTAAAATAACCGAACTGTTATTTATTAATATTTTTCTGAAATATTAAATATTTTTATGTTTAGATATTACATATTTATCTTACATTATTAATATGCTTTCTGAAAAAATTAAATTTCTTTTAGAATAATTTTAATTTAATAAAAAAAGAATGAAATTAGAATCAAAGTTTGGTTTGTTTAGTTTTCGATGTAAGGGGAATTCATCCAAAGACTTGTTAACTTCTAAAAACAATACGACCTCTACGGAAACTTGTTTCGATCCGTATGGAACACCGTACTTAATAAAAATTTCCAAAATTTAATTATTTTTAATTATTTTAAAAGTAAAATTGGTGAATGGTTTTTATTAAACTTTTCAATTTTCGATAGGCAATGTGATAATCAATTCTTAAGTAAGAGGAAATTAAACAACGTTTTAATAAAAGGTTTTTAAAATATTTTTAACACTTTTATGAATTATTATAATAAAAAATTAAAAAATAAAAACAATTATTTCAAAATTTTATTAGTAAACGAAAAAAATTTTTTTTCTTCAGAGTATAATGTCCTTAATAATTATTATTTATTCCAGCAATTAAAAGTTTATCAAATTAAATTATATCAGAGATTTATTGCATTTTTATTTTACTCTTCGGAGCAGATTTTCGGCCAGGTTGTCCACTTTAGAATAAAAAACATAGATGATTTATATGCCCCAATGAGTCCTGCATTTAACTAATAAAAAAAATTTATACAGATATTAAAATTTATTAAAATTTCATGGATTTACGTAGAGGGGGGGGGTAACAGAGTTAAAAAAAAATATTTTCACCAAGAAATTTAAAAAAATAATAATTTCAAAAATAATTTCATTCATTTATGAATGAGTACTGAAAGTTTCATTCAAATCTGACTATTATTTGATTTTTGCGAGAATTTTGAAATTAATGTGTTTGTTACCATGAAAAAAGTGGGTTGTATCAGCATTACCACGTAACCTATTGTAATAAAGGCGTAATTTTTTTTTAGCCGCTAACTCAAATAAAACAACATTTTCTATCAAAATTTCGAAAATGTTAGCAGAGATTCAAAAAATTTTAAAAATAATTAAAAATTGCTTTGATCTTTCCTCTTAAGAAAAATATAAATATTTTGATGGAAAAAGTTAGTTTTATTAAGTTTATGAACTTTTTTATTCATACTATGCTGTTTCACGCTGTTTTTTAGCGATATTTTGTACGTACCTAACACACACATACACAGACACACACAGAGACAAAGTTCCATTTATAAATTATCTATCTATCTATCTATCTATCTATCTATATGTATATTAATATATATGAGCGTGTGTGTATTTTCTTTTCTTCAAATCGCAGTGCAGACAACGTGATTGCCAACCATTTTTAGTAGCGAGATGCGAAGCTGTCGTCTCAAGGATAATACCGAGGCGTTGAATATTTGGGTGTCAAAGGTCAAGCCTCGAGAGTTACGGGGGTCGGTTTAGTGAAAGTGGCGAGGTGGGTCTAACAGTTGTGTGACGCCAGTATGTCGCGTTCAGACCAAGAGGGCCTCGCCTTGCGACAGCGGCGACAACACCGAAATCAGACGCGACTTGAACACTGAACAGATGAAAAAAATAAGTTTTGGAAAAAAAAAAATTACCTCCCCATCACCTGCCATGTTTGCCAGCAGCGAATATCAACCCTTTATTTTGTCTGACCCATTCTTCACCAACACCAGATCACCTTTTTTTTTGTATTTCGTCTTACCCACACATTTTGCTTTCTTTATTCCCTGCGCACATCTATTTTTTTTTACCTCTCCATTTTCTTTTTAGCCTTACTCTCCTCGCCAAACGGACAATCATTGTTAACTTCATTCAGCTGCTCACCCATCATTTAATCCACTGGCGGACCTGAACGAGACTACCACCACCTTTTGGCGGACCTGAACGAGACTACCACCACCTTTGGCGGACCTGAACGAGACTACCACCTCTAAATTTGTTGCTTACGGCATATCACGTTGAATACACCGGTTCTCGTTCGATCACCGAAGGTTAAGCAACTTTGAGTCTGGTCAGTACTTAGATGGGTGACCGCTTGGAAATACCGGGTGCTTTAAGCGTATAGTGACGGATGTGCTTTCTTACGGCCATATCACGTTGAATACATTGGTTCTCGTTCGATCACCGAAGTTAAGCAACGTTGAGCCTGGTCAGTACTTAGATGGGTGACCGCTTGGGAATACCAGGCTCTGTAAGAGTTCGTTCAGTGACGGATGTGCGTTGTGGTGTAGTGGATATCGGCTTCGAAAGAGAAATCGGGGAGCAGAGTTCGAATTCCATTTGAGTACCCTGCATTCACTTCAGCACAGGTACTCTTGGGAAAGGTATTAATTAATCCATCACTTCCCCCCATTTAGGCGTTAACTAACAGGATGGGCCTGGAGGCAACCCATCCAGTGTTGGTGTCACAATAAAAACACCCTTGGTAGCCCTGGCGAAGCATAAAGTATTCAGCTATTTGACAAGATTATGAATTTCACTACAAATGGCGCCAGGGTTCCAAATGCACAGGAAATACTGGAGCGGGTGTAGTGAGTTCGATCTCGGCCAAGACCGCAAGACGACAACGGAATTTGTTATTTTTCATTTTTTTTTTTTGACTTTTTTCAGCGCAGTATCCGAGTTCGAATTCCAGTTGAATTCATTGCATTCACTCACGCGCAAATACCCTTGGGAAAGGTATTAATCCGTCTCTTCCTTCCAGTTATGGGTTAAATAGCAGGACAGATTGGGTTCTACAGCCTTGGCTGGCAGCCAGTCTACCGCAGAAAGCAATGGCAACCTACTGCAGGATAATCTTCTGCCCAGTCAGTCATGTCTCTTTCGAGACATGATCGCCCAAGCGTGTATCACGTATGGCACTTAACTGACTGACTGAATATAATAGAAACATGATTAAGGCTTCTACTGGGCATAAAGTGGGTGATCGGTTTTCTATTGTCATGAAGTAATAAACTGATCCCCCATTAATTACTACTTATTAATATAATAAAATAATATAATTCACCAGTCTACCGCAGAAAGCAATGGTAACCTACTGCGGGATAATCTTCTGCCCAGTCAGTCATGTCTCTTTCGAGACATGATCGCCCAAGCGTGTATCACGTATGGCACTTAACTGACTGACTGAATATAATAGAAACATGATTAAGGCTTCTACTGGGCATAAAGTGGGTGATCGGTTTTCTATTGTCATGAAGTAATAAACTGATCCCCCATTAATTACTACTTATTAATATAATAAAATAATATAATTCACCAGTCTACCGCAGAAAGCAATGGCAACCTACTGCAGGATAATCTTCTGCCCAGTCAGTCATGTCTCTTTCGAGACATGATCGCACAAGCGTGTATCACGTATGGCACTTAACTGACTGACTGAATATAATAGAAACATGATTAAGGCTTCTACTGGGCATAAAGTGGGTGATCGGTTTTCTATTGTCATGAAGTAATAAACTGATCCCCCACTAATTACTACTTATTAATATAATAATATAATTCACCAGTCTACCGCAGAAAGCAATGGCAACCTACTGCAGGATAATCTTCTGCCCAGTCAGTCATGTCTCTTTCGAGACATGATCGCCCAAGCGTGTATCACGTATGGCACTTAACTGACTGACTGAATATAATAGAAACATGATTAAGGCTTCTACTGGGCATAAAGTGGGGGATCTGTTTTCTATTGTCATGAAGTAATAAACTGATCCCCCACTAATTACTACTTATTAATATAATAATATAATTCACCAGTCTACCGCAGAAAGCAATGGCAACATACTGCGGGATAATATTCTGCCCAGTCAGTCATGTCTTTTTCGAGACATGATCGCCCAAGCGACTGACTGACTTGTCGATTATTGCATCAAGTTTTCGATTAACAAAAAAATTAGAAAAATTTCAATATTTAAACAATTTAAGGAGGGGATCAGTTTCTCATCCAACATTATAGTAAATCGATTCTCCATTTTGGAATCACTCGCGTTAGGTTCGCTTTGTTTTGTTTTTTTGGAGACGAGTTGTTGCTCTTGTTTTTGTCTTTTTTCAGGTTTTCTTCAGTTCTTACGATGGCATCTTCATCGGAAACATCAACAACGTCTTTATTCACAAATTTCGCAAAGGATTCAGTTGTTGAATATGCGCAAGCAAAAAAGTTAATTGCACAAGATCGATTTACTAAATGTTGTATGAAAAACTAATCCCCTCTAAAATTGTTTAAATGCTGAAATTGTTTTTTTTTTGTCAGTCGGAAAGTTTAGGTTTTATTCGATAAGATTGCACTGAAAAAAGTAAAAAAAATAATTGATAATGAACAAATTTACAGGTGGTGGTAATGTCGTACCGGCGAGTGGTTCCAAAATGGAGGATCGATTTACTATAACGCTGGATGAAAAACTGAATCCCCACCAGAATAGTTGAAATACTGAAATTTTTCCAAATTATTTTGTCAATCGGAAAGTTTAGGGTGTAATCGATAAGATTGTACTGAAAAAAGTAAAAAATAAAAAAAAAATAAAAAAAATGGAAAGCAACTAATTTAAAGATGGTGGTAGTCTCCTTCAGGTCAGCCAATTCACTCGCCCCAACTTTCTTCTATTTTTCTATGTGCCGTGCCGTGTCCCTTCCGTGTCACATAGAAGAAAAACACACACACACACACAGAGAGAGAGAGAGAGAGAGAGAGAGAGAGAGAGAAAATCATTTTACACCAAGCGAGGTGATAATGCAAATAAGCCGTCAGAGCTTATTTGGACTGAAAGAGGATTTGAAAACTTTAATGAAGAGAAAGGGTTATAAAAGAACAGTCGGTACCTCCACGCAAAAGCAGAAAAAACAACATAGCATGATGTTAAAAAGCCCCAAACTAAATAAAAACAAAGTTTTATCTTCAAAATATTTGTATGATTATTATTAACCCCAGAACATTAACCATGGTCATATAATACTTAGGCGTTTATGACCCTCCTCATCTCTCTATCTCTAGTGGCTCTTAGCACATTTTCTTCTGTTACCCCACCCAACCCCCCTCTGTTAGCCCCTGGCTCAAGCCCCTCATTTATGTTACATACTCTTTTCCCCAATCTCTCATTCCCTCTGTCTGACCTGTGAGTATCAGATTCTCTAAGTCTTCCTTCCTCATTACATGCCCCAAGAACTTCAGTTGTTTCCTGATGTTAAATATTATTTTCCTTTTCGTTTCCATCCTCTTAATAATCTCATCGTTGCTCACATGTTCCGTCCATGGTATCCTCAGCATCCTTCTGTAGAACCACATTTCAGTTGCTTCAAATTATTTCTTTATCCTTTGAGAAGATTGTCCAGTATTCACCACCATATTGAAAAATAGATATCACATCGCAGTCCAGTACCCCCAGCTTTGTTTCTCCCGAAATGTTCCTGTTTCTCAATTTTATAATCAGTTCGGTTATAGTATGAAGGTTGTTTTAGTCAGATACTAGCAGTATAGCCCAGCATTGCTCAGGTGTAATGAAAGCATTAAAATTAATACATGGCCCAAGAGCTCAGACTCTTTGGAGGTTGGCACGAAAGACTAAAAAGAATAGTTGTTTCCAGTTAAAGCGAAACCGTAGACTGAAAGAAAAATGAATGGATGTCAATTAAATTTTGATTTCGTGGTATCGATATCAACTAAGTTTTTTTCGTCGTAAACTGAATTTTGAAGACTAAATAAGTCCTCTGAGTAAATGGTATCGTGGCTGAGACTAAGAACTACAATTATACCTACTTAGAGCCAAACCCGAAGCAAAAACTAAAATAAAAGGGCTGAAAAAATACAGACATACAGGCAGATAAACAGACACACACACAAACATCTTGCCTTTTATATATATATATATATTATCGATTTTCTGCACTATTATAAGAACTGCAACCTTGAAACTCCTGAATATCGTTTCTTATGTCTTTGTCTATGAGTGTATGGAATTTGATTAAAATCGGACCACTCGTTCTATAACCCGATGTTTTCGATTATCGATTTTCGATATTTATCGGGGGTACCTCGACACAAAACCTAGCTAAGAACACTCGCAGACGCTTATAGTACAACTGTATAAATCTTCAAGAAAATCGGTTCAGCCGTTTCGGAGTCTATAGGTAACGGACACACACACACACACACACACACACACACACACACACACACACACGCACACACACACTTACATACACACACACAGACAAAGTTTCACTTATAAATAAGTTTAGATATGTGTCTGAATGTATGGTTATCAGCAAAAAAAAAGGTCGGAAAAATTAAAATAAAACAAGTAAAGAAATTTAAATTCCCGGGAAGCGATCTGATAAAATATGGAAACTGTGACATGGAGATCCGAAGACGCATTGGCATGTCCAAGGACGCATTTGAAAAGCTAATCAGAGTTCCGAGAGACAGGAAAATCTCATTGGAAACACAGAATAGAGTGCTGGATTGCTATGTGATATCTGTCCTTCTGTACGGAAGTGAATGCTGGACGATCTCACCAAAGATGAAAGAGAGGCTTGAGGCAGCAGAAATGTGGTTTTACAGAAGGATGCTGAGGATACCATGGACAGATCACGTGTGCAACGATGGGGTGTTGGAGGGGATGCAAACGAGAAGAAAACTCAAACTTAACATCAAGAAGAGACAGATGCGGTTCCTGGGACACGTCATGAGTAAGGAGGGCCTGGAGAATTTAATACTCATAGGTCGGATAAAGGGAAGGAGAGACAGGGGAAAGCAGCACGTGACATACGTGATAGGCTTGAGCAAATGAATAGCCGAGCAGAGTTTGGGAGAGATACTAAGCGGAAAAGTATTGAGAGCGGCAAGAGACAGAGCCAAGTGAAAGTCCATGATCGCCTACGTCCTGAAAGGACACGGCACATGAAGAAGAAGAAATAAAACTAAAAGACATGACTGCGTAGCTAATCATTAATGAGAAGAGGTGGATTCATACCTAATCAGAAATTGACAAACAAATTTGAAATTATGTGGATATAAAGTGGGGGATTAATTCTTTATTATAATCAATATATAGACTGATCCCCCACTTTGTGGCCTGGGTAGTTTCTATTCATTTATGTTCTAGATTTATCGACATGAACAAATGGATAGCGGAGCAGGGATTGGGAGAGATACTAAGCGGAAAAATATTGAGAGCGACAAGAGACAGATACAAATGGAAGTCCATGATTGCCTACGTCCTGAAGAGACACGGCACATGAAGAAGAAGAAGAAGAAGAAGAAGAAGAAGAAGAAGAAGAAAAAGAAGAGGAAGAAAAAGAAGAAGAAGAAATAAAACTAAAAGACATGACTGCGTAGCTAATAGCAAAGAGAAGAGGTGGATTCATACCAAATCAGAATTTGACAAACAAATAAGAATTTATAATGTGGATAAAAAGTAGGGGATCAATTATGTATTATAATGAATATATAAACTGATCCCCCACTTTGTGACCATGATAGTTTCTATCCATTTGTATTCTAGATTCATGGGTTTGTGCATTTGGATTGCAGAGCAGGGTTTGAGAGGAGTAACAAGAGAACAAATATTGAGAGCGACAAGAGACAGAGCCAAGTGGAAGTCTACGATCGCCTACGTCTTGAAGGGATATGGCACATGAAGAAGAAGAATGGATCGGAATTACAAACACTTTTCTTTGTTTAAGGTTGCGAAACGAGTTGCAATACTAATCGAATAATGTCTATATTTTCTTATTCAAATTTTTAGATGCGCCCTTTATTTGATTGTTTTATATATTAGTTCATTTTTTCTTCTTCTCCTCCTTTTTTTCTGTCAATGGTCTCGAAGAATAATATTTCGTTTAATATTTGGCTTCTTAGTAACTCTGGTCATCCTCTGAAACTCTTATCTAACATTATTGAAAGGTTATTTCAAATGATACACCGACTTTGAGACGGAATGCCGAAATAGAAAAGTCATTGGAGGCCATAGTTTGAACAACATAAGGTACGCAGATGATACAGTGCTGATAGTAGACACGGAAAGGAAACTACAAGACCTCCTATAGAAGGTAGCTGAAGAGAGTGACAGGAAATGACTACAAATAAACTGCAAGAAAACCGAATGTATGGTCATCAGTTAAAAAAAAAAAAAAGGCAACCCAAAATATCAAATTCATGTGGGGGGTACTAAAATAAAGCAGGTACAAAAATTTAAATACTTGGCATGTGTTCTAAAAGAAAACGAAACGTTCCAGAAGCTGAGTAGAGTATTAAGAAACAGGACAATTTTGCCAGAAACAAAGACGAGAGTATTGGATTGCTATGTGATGTCAGTTCTTCAATATGGCAGTGAATGCGGGACAATATCATCGAAGATGAAAAAAAAAGATTACAGCAACTGAAATGTGATTCTACAGAAGGATACTGCGGATATCATGGATCAAGCATGTGAGCAATGATGAGGTTTCGAAATTCCTAGCACCTGAAGAAGGCCGGAGCGTACAATGGTCGAAACGTCATAAAATGGCAACAAAGAGGAAGACAATTGTCTAAATAATGTAAATACTGTAAATACTGCCTCATTTCAGAAATATAGACAAATGCTAATGGTCTTTTGGCTTTCAAAAAAGTATTATTTGAGAAATACCACTATTTTGCTATTGAGCTGTTACAAATATTCGTTCGTTTTTTTCTGGTATTCAGCGAATGATCTCGAAGAATAATCTTTTGCAGGATTTTTTGCTTGTTTCAGATTAGACACCCTCTTTGAGACGGAATGCCAAATAGATAAAGGAGCATGTTCGTCATCTATCAGTCAGTTAAGTGCCATACGTGAAACACGCTTGGGCGATCATGTCTCTTTCGAGACATGACTGACTGGGCAGAAGATTATACCGCAGTAGGTTGCCATTGCTTTCTGCGGTAGACTGGTTGCCGGCCAAGGCTATAGAACCCAATCTGTCCTGTTATTTAACCCATAACTGGAGGGAAGAGACGGATTAATACCTTTCCCAAGGGTATTTGCGCGTAATTGAATGCAATGAATTCAACTGGAATTCGAACTCGGCTTCCCGATTTCTCGTTCCGAGCCGATATCCACTAGACCACAACGCACATACTTGGTTTAAATCATGGTCGCAGAGTTGCCAAAGCTTAAGGACATTTGCGCTGTGCATGGAGATGTCCCCATTACTGAAAGATTGATATGAAACATTTCAAAACAACCAAACGATCACATGCTAAGCTGTATGTTGAATAAATGAACAGAGGCTCAAAGTGTCAATTCAACTGAAAAACTTGGTCCGGTGATACAGTCTGATTATTTAACATAAAAAACAAAAACTACTATCTATCAACCATCATAGACGATCTCTCCTGCCACCCATAAGCATGACTAAGCAAGTCTCCCCAAAAGCAATACATTGCACCTCCTCGGCCTTACCCATTCTTCCGAACTCAAGTGGAATCATTACATTGAATTTATAGCTAAATCCACTGCTACGAAGGTTGGGTCACTGTGTCGGGCCAGGAAGTTTTTTCTGCCTATATCCATCTTGCACATATACAAATCAACCATCCGTCCTCACCTGGAATGCAGTTGTCATATCTGGTCAGGCGCCCCTGCGGTTCGTTTCAGTGTTCTCGACAGGCTCCAAAGAAGAATCTGTAATGTCTCGACCTGGCAGCTCCACTCCAACCACTTTCTCGTCGACGGGATGTAGCTTCCCTCTGTATTTTCTATAATTATTTTCGTGGCTTCTGCTCCGAAGAACTTAAATCACTGGTGACACGCCACAAGAATTTACAACAAGACTGGTATGAAGGTCCCACCCTTTTACAGTTAGACCAACCAAATGCAGGCGATAATTCTACTTCATCAGCTTTTTTCTCGCACTTCCCGCCTGTGGAACTCACTTTCATATACTTGCTTTTCTGATGGCTACAACCTTCAAGAATTTAAATGCAAAGTCAATTCCCAACTCTTAAATTTGAAAAACTAGCAATATTTTTATTTTTTTTTTTGTTGTTTTTATCGTTTCACCCAAAGCAAGGCGCTATCGCCACTGATGTGCAGGGGGCTACATAAGAGAGTAACAGTTTATGCAGGAGGAAAGTGAAGAGAAAGATGAACCAATTACAAGGGGTTTCAGAGAAAGGGTAAGAGAAAGATGGGAACACCACAGCTGTGAAGAGAGTTGCTACGGTAAAGAGAAAGGAAAAGAACAAGATACACAGGGTGATGGGGAAAGAATGATAAAAAGACTAGCGTCAAGTAGACAAGAGATGGGAATTAACATTTCATTTAAATTCATGGAGGTTGTGTAGCCGTCAGGAAAGCAGGTATACGGAGGGGAGTTCCACAGGCGGGAAGTGCGAGAAAAGAAGCTGATGTAGTAGAATTGTCGCCTGCATTTGGTTGATTTGACTGTAAAATGGTGAGTCCTTGTTTCTACAAAATAAAATCCTCATTTGCAACATTTCAGACCCTGTGAGTTGCGTTGCTCTAATTTCTAGACGGACGAGACACATGCACTCAGTGCATCACGCCTGAAACTAACCTAGGTAATTTGTCTTCTCATTAAGGATGCTGGAGCTAAACATTCTCTGGGTTTTATGTTATCTGCCTGATAGTCATGGATCCGAAACTTCGGGTAATTTCGAAGGAGGCTATCCTATCAGCAGGTGAATAATAACGGGTTTGTGAATTATTTCTGGAGCGTGAAGTAGTTTTCGTTTGGGCCTCTCGATTCGATTATAATGAGCACTTTACGGGAGTATCTCCAATCAGTGTCTATCTCATTGTTTACTAGTCATCCACCAAACCAACAAAAACAAACATGAACACAATCGAATTGAAAATGACAAAACTATCAAACCCCATGATTGTGCACGGGATAGATACTGGGGTGATTTCTCGTTGCCTTCTCCACAGTGATTTATTGAGACACCACCTCTAGTTAGCTGGCCGTTGGCTCCTTGAGAGTTCTTCCGCCCTTAATAAGTTTAATTTTCACCCTACCGGGTTACTAACATCCCGTGAAAAACAAACAAACAAACAAATAAACAAACAAACAAACAAACAAACAAACAAACAAACAAACAAACAAACAAAAAAACAGAGAGAACGGGTGAGAGGTGGGTAGAAAAATAAATATTAAGCATGTAATTATGCTGCGGATATCATGGACCAAGCATGTGAGCAATGATGAAAGAATGGAAACGAAAAGGAAATTAATATTGAGCATCAGGAAGAGACAACTGAAGTTCCTGGGACATGCAATGAGGAAGGAGGGATTGGAGAACCTGATACTAACAGGCCAGATAGAAGGAAAAAGAGACAGAGGAAAGCAGCGGATAACATATTTGAAGGGCCTCAGCAGGTGGATGACAGAACGAGGGCTGCGAGATGTTACAGGAGAAAGTGAGCCAAGAGTCACCAGGGATAGGGGGACGTGGAGGGCCATGATCGCCTACGTCCTGAAAGGACGTTTAGTTTAGTTATTTGTTTTACCACTATCTTTACCATTTTGGGTCATTTAATGCTGAAGAATTTGTTTGGTTTTTGTTTACTGCTTGGTGATCTTTTGTGAGTATTGCTGTCGAGATATAAGTAGAGGTGTTGTGATTTGATGTGTGATGGTTATATGCTGTCTTCTTTTGCAGATATATTTTGTTAGAAGAAAAATCAAACACTAAAAACACGTAGTCCCTTAGGTATACCATTCCTGTAAGGGATAAAAGTTCCAAAATTTCCAGAAGCGCGACACCATCTTCTACAGTCTGAAACTGACCTGTTCCTGTTTGAAAAGGGGAAGAATGCCTCAATGCCATTGTAGGAGCTCACAATCCTGGGCTACTTACTCATTATAACAAAACACAGCCACATAAATCGTCACAGTCACGGGCTCGGTGTCTTCATCAGGGACGGGTTTTCCTGCGGCAGGGACACGATATAATAATGTAATATTATCTATTCTCCTTCCAGTTATGGGTTAAATAACAGGATAGATTGGGTTCTTTAGCCTTGACTGGCAACCAGTCTAAGGTAGAAAATAATGGCAACCTACTGTGGGATAATCTTCTGCTCAGTTAGTCATGTCACTTTTGAGACATGATCGCCCAAAGCGTGTATCCCGTATGGCACTTGACTGACTGAATATAATAGTTGGAAACATAATTAAAACTTCTACTGGATATAAAGTGGGGGATCGGTTTTCTATTGTTATGAAGTAATAAACTGACCCCCTCTAATTATTACTTAATAATATAATACATATCTTCTTTCTCTAGCTATGAGTCAAATAATAAGACTGATTGTGTTCTATAGCCTTGGCTGGCAACCAGTCTTGTGCAGAAAGCAATGGCAACCTACTGCGGGATAATCTTCTGTCCAGTCAGTCATATTTCTTTCGAGACATGATCGCTCAAAGCAGGTATCACGTATGGCACTTAACTGATTGACTGAGTCTTCGACAGTATTTTATCGATCTCTTAAGTGTTCTTGTTGAATGTAGAAAAATACGCCAGTGGGTCGACGTAGCAAATGATGAAAGAGCCGCCTTCGAATAGCGAATGATGAAAAATGCGCCTTCGAATAGCGAATGATGAAAGAGCCGCCTTCGAATAGCGAATGATGAAAGAGCCGCCTTCGAATAGCAAATGATGAAAGAGCCGCCTTCGAATAGCAAATGATGAAAGAGCCGCCTTCGAATAGCAAATGATGAAAGAGCCGCCTTCGAATAGCGAATGATGAAAGAGCCGCCTTCGAATAGTTGTAGCAGCGAATGATGAAAAGGGCGATTTTTGAAACGACGCGAAAATGCGCCTTCAAATAGTCGTAAATGGTGAAAAAGGCGATTGAAGCGATGATGCGTCGAATGAAAAAATGAAGAAATGTCTTCGGAACGACATTGTGCCACTTTTTTTCTAAACAGTCCGGGAGAGATGACAATTGTGCTGTCTAGTACGCCATTGTTAATATTCTATGTGTGGTCGCCATATTATGAAGAGTCCTGTGGAAATAGTTGAGAGCTAACGACGTTGAATAGTAGTTCTTGTTGATAGACGAAGAAGAAATGCGGAGTCCCATTTCTAACGATTGCTGGACTGAATTACGCCGAATCGACCAACGTCAGCGGTCACCAATTGTAAAGAACGAAGCGTCCATTACTGGTTTATATTTAAGAGGTCGACTCGGCGTAACTTGAATCATGAAATAACACAGGAAATAAGGAAATACGAAAAGGCGAAAGTAACCAGAACAACAATATATTAACAAAGGTTACATAGAGTTGAAAGCATGCAAATCAAATAAGGAAAAACAGTTCTTTCCCTTTGTCTGGAGAGAAACGTAAATGTTCGATAGAAGATTAAATTGAATCAAGTTCAGTTTGAATAAAATTAATGTACATACTGTTAATGTCTGTTTCCAATTGGAGTTTTTTTTAGCGTTGTGTGTGCATGCTAGTGAGAAATAAAAATTTGCGCCACTAATTGCTACCCGCAATTTTTGAATAAAGCCATTCTTGGAGTTTCCGAGGAAGATGCCATCGTAAAAACTAAAGAAAACTTGAAAAAGACAAAAACAAAAGCAACAACTCGTCCCCCAAAAAACAAAACAAACCATGCCGAAAATAGAATACTTTTACCATATCTTAGCAGGAGGGGCTCAGACCTCACTTTGCTGTCTTGATAGTTTAAAAGCGTGTCCGAAGTCTTGTTGAAGGAAGAATTGTTTTCCTCCCTTCCAACTTCTTTCTCACTGGCAGAATATATGAGTCTCTCAGTGCTCGATCTTTACTACCACGGAAAGAGCTCGGACGATCTGCATCACTCGGTTCCACCAGGTCTGGCCTTGACGGCTAGGGACCCGCCATACCACTTAGATAGTAGCCAACTACCCACACTTACTTCGTATTCCGTCAACGAGATGCAAGTTTCACTCAAACAGCTTCTTCCCGCGAACCTGTAGAACCGACTCCCAAGAGGATGTTTCCCCGATCACTGCCATCTTGTACTGTTCAAGTCTAGAGTTAATCGTCATCTTCTCCTCCTATCCATATAAAATACCCTACAAAGTATTCCTCTACCTCAAGTGGCTTAAGAATCACCGGAATGAAACTGGGTCAACCACTTCACTGCAAATGAGCTACCACTGATGATACACCCCATATTTTTAATCATATCCCCCCGAGCAAGGCGGTAACACCACTGATGTGCAGGGGTCTACGTAAGAGTGAAAAAATTGGAAAAGAGAAGGCCGGAAACCACATCCTAAACAGGGAACAAGGGATGAGCCTCTACACCTGTTCAATAGACGTGGGTGGAGTGTGAAGTATATAAGTAAAAATATGACAGACACGTTATTCCATGGTTAAGTGGGAGCTTAGGCTCATTTCAGGCTAACCATCTTCAGCTTCCGTCTTTATTGTACATTCGTGTAAAATCTTCTGTACAATAAAGACGGGAGCTGAAGATGGTTCGCCTAAAATGGGCCTATGCTTCCACTTAACCATGGAATAACGTGTCTGTCTTATTTTTACGTATATTTGCTTTATATGTATTTATATACATATATATTTAGAGCTCACCTAGTAAGTTATCCTACCACTTTATGTACAGGATATTCCTTTGGGTTCTTCTATATCTACACCGCATATATATATACACACATACACAGACACACACACACAGAGTAAATCGGTTCAGCCGTTTCGGAGTCTATAGGTAACGGATACACACACACACACACAGACACACACATATATATATATATTATATATATATATAAACTTATTTATAAATGGAACTTTGTCTGTGTGTGTGTCTGTGTGTGTGTGTATCCGTTACCTATAGACTGAACCGATTTACTTGAAAATTGACACAGTTGTACTATAAGCGTCTGCGAGTGTTCTTAGCTAGGTTTTGTGTCGAGGCATCCCCGACAAATATCGAAAATCGATAATCCAAAAAATCGGGTTATAGAAGAAGTGGTCCGATTTTAATCAAATTTGATACACTCATAGACAAAGACATAAGAAACGATATTCAGAAGTTTCAAGGTTTCAGTTCTTACAATAGTGCAGAAAATTTGATATCGATACCAGGAAATCAAAATTTGACTTCATCGATTCATTTTTCTTTCAGTCTACGGTTTCGCTTTAACCGGAAACAACTATTGCTTTTTAGTCTTTCGTGCCAGTGTCCAAAGAGTCTGAGCTCCAGGACCCTGGATTAGTTTTAACGCTTTCATCACACCCGAGCAACGCCGGGTTATACTGCTAGTATATATATATATATATATATATATATATATATATATATATATGTATATATAAGGCATGCTGTATTCATGGCTATAAGTGCTCAGTATCAGAGTCAGAATTTTGTATTTGTATAACCCGATCATTGGAGTAATTTTTAACCAATGTGATTACTCGCAGCTTGTATCATGAGGCGGAGTGATTTTATTCCCTTGGTTTAACCAATGAAATAGCAATATTTCTGTTGATGTAATTTCTTTTCTTATTCTTCCCGATTACATCATTTTTTTCAAGTTTGCAAATTTTCAAATCTTTTCCCAGCGAAATTCGGGAATCATGGATCTAAGCTTCCTTCACCCCATCAAACGCTTTCGACAGTCGTGTTTTGACTACTTATATTTTTCACTTCCACCGGCCGTAAAACCCCAAAGCTTCTAACACTGCTCCGTCCTTCTTTAAACAATTTAGCCCACTTGTAGACATTTGTGCGCTGAAACATGTGGCACCATACACAGTTGACATTCTCCTATGAATTTCAACTGGTTTGCACCCTTCAGCAACTAAAAACTTGATAACTGACCTTTATTCAATCCTGGAGCATGTTTCTTGATCGGCCATTTTTGTTAATCTTCAAACGAACTGCTCCAACGAACTTAAGTCACTGGTGCCTCCGCAACAGGTGTCTGCTCGTGCAACCAGACTGGCAACTGGGTCTCACCCATTCACAGTTAGATTAACCAAATGCAGACGACCATTCTACTCCTGCAGCTTCTTCTCTCCCACTTCCCGCCTGTGGAACTCGCTTCCACATACTTGCTTTCCTGGCGGCTACAACCTCTAGGAATTTAAATGCAATGTCAATCCTCATCTATTAACCACTTGACTCTAGTTCTTTCACTGCCCGTATATCTTTTCCTTTCTCTCCACCTTTGCAACTGTCATCACACCTGTATTCCCATCATTCTCTTGCTCCTTTCTAACTGGTTCGTCTTCCTCTTCACTCTCTTCAACTTAATCTTTTTACTCTTATGTAGCCCCCTGCACATCAGTGGCATTACCGCCTTGCTCGGGGTGATACGTTTAAAAAAAAAACTGTCAAAGTTTTTTTTTCAATCTGCAAAAAAATTAAATCCCTTTGAAAAAGAAGTAAAGGAAAAAAAAAGTGAGCTTCTATCTGTATTAGAAGTCCTTATACCGAAACATTCACCTTATTTATTGAATGACCCTCGTAGATGTCCTTATACCGATAAATTCACCTTATTTATTGAATGACCCTCGTAGAAGTCCTTATACCGAAAAATTCAATTTATTTATTGAATCACCGTCGTAGAAGTCTTTACACCGAAAAATTAACCTCATTTATTGATTGACTCTCGTAGATAATTCCACTTTAAGTAAATCAACAAAATTTTTATCATCAACTTGATTTTGTTCTTTTTAAAAAGTTGAATAGTTTTAACACATACACGCACAAAAAATTAATCAATTTTATGTCGATTTTTTTTTTCGAGACTTCGCATAAACAAATTCATGGACTTGGAATGAAAAAAATAAAATTCCTGAGAATGACGTCAAAGTCCTCGAAAGTTTGTTTTATTTAATCGTCAATTGTTTTCATTATCCGTTACACCCAATGGTGTATAGGGCAGCAACAAAGCTTCTCCACCTCTGCCTATCTTGGGTCAGACTAGTCAATGAACCCCAAGAGTACTGCATGGCTTTCATCTCATTCTCCACCGTACTTCTCCATGTCGTTCTTGGTCTTCCCATCTTCCTTTTGCCATCTGGGGTCCAGTGCAGTGCTGTTCTTGTGATTGACTGTGGATCTTTCCGGAGCACATGTCCAATCCATCTCCACCGACTTTTTGTAATGATGGTGCCCATGTTCTCTTGCTTGCATCTCCTCAACAGATCTTCATTGGAGATATTCTCTGGCCAAAATATTCTCAGTATTCGTCGGAGGCATATGGTGTGAAAGGGGCGAAGTTTGGCGAGATCCGTCTGAGTCATTCTCCAGCCCTCAGATCCGTAGAGGAGAGTAGATACAACAAGGCCAAATCAAACTAATCTGTTTCAACACACATGCACTTCAATCGTCAATTGTGCTTAGTTTTAATTTGTAACGAATAGTAAGTGTGGGTAGGAAAACATAAGTATAGATAAGATAGCAAGGGTCACAAAGTACTGCCCGGTTTGGGTGGTTCTATGGTAGTAGGCCCCGGGCCCAATTTGAATGATTTAATGACACGATAAAGAGTTTTATGTGTCTAGGAAACAGCGTGTTTGGGTTCTGCGAGAATATAGAGTTCATTTGCGGGAGATGATATAAAACTTGGCTTAATTTAAATAGAATTGTCGCCTGCCTTTGGTTGTTCTAACTGTAAAAGGGTGGGACCTTGATGCCAGTCTGGTTGCAACGAGTAAATTCTTGTGGAAGGAGCACCAGTGGCCTAAGTTCTTCGGAGCAGAAGCCGTGAAAATATTTGTAGAGGAGACAGAGGGAAGCCACATCCTGCCGATGAGAAAGTGGCTGGAGTCGAGCTGCCTGATCGGGACTAATTACATTGCAGATTCTCTTTTGGAGCCTGTCGAGAACACTGAGACGAACAGCAGAGGCGCCCGACCAGATATGACAACTGTATTCAATGAACGGACGAATGGTTAATTTGTATATGCGCAAGATGGATTCAGGCAGAAAAATCTTCCTGGCCCGACACAATGACCCTACCTTGCTAGGAGTGGATTTACCAGTTAAATGATTCCCCTTGAGGTCGGAATAAAGGCGCAGTGCATTGCTTGGGTGGCAGGAGAGATTGCCTGTGATGGTTGACAGATAGGAGTTTTGTTTTAGAGGAATTGAAATTTATGAGCCACTTCTTACCCCAATCCACCACTGAGTGGAGGTCCTTCTCAAGATCAGCAGTGAGGTTATGTTTGTCCGCCTCGCCGGATTTCTTACTGATGCGGGAGTAGATGGTGGTGCCATCGGCATAGATGCCTACTTTGGAGCTGATCACGTCTGGGAGACCAATTATGAAGATTGGAAAGAGCATCGGGCCTAGGATAGAACCCTGGGGAACACCAGCGTTCGGGCTGTAGGATGTGGAGGCATGCCCATATGAACTCAAAATACAAATTTGGGGATACCAAAATCGAGCAAGTATGAAATTTCAATATCTGGTGTTCTAACATGAGGCGGAAAGAGTGACACTGAGATGCGTGAACGGATTGAGATGGTTAAAGATTTATCCAAAAGCTAAGCAGAGTATTAAGAAACAGGAAAATTTCGTTAGTAACAAAAAAAAAAAAGAAAAAGAAAAAAAAGAACAACAACAACAACAAAAAAAGAATACTGAACTCTTACGTAATATGGCAATGAATAACTGAACAATCTCCTCAAAGATGAAGGAAAGACTTGAAGCAACAAATCTGTGGTTCTACAGAAGGATGCTGAGGATATCATGAATCAAACATGTGAACAACAACGATATTTTGGAGAATATAGAAGCTAAAAAGAAGAAGAGAAAGAGACAGTTGAAATTAATTAGGCACATAATGAGGAAGTGGGGCTTGGAGAATCTAATACTCAGAGGGCGGATAGACGGAAAGAGGGAAGCAACACGTAACATACTTGATGAGCTTGATCAAATGGGTGGCAGAACTGGGTATGGGAAAATAACAAATACACGAAATTTATTAAGAACTACAGAGAAGAAGATGTGAAGAGCCATGATCGACTACGTCCTGAAGGGGCACGGTACATAAAAGAAGAAAATATAACATGTAAATAAGGACGACAATTTTGGAGAAAATGGAAACAAAAATGAATCTTACACTTAACATCGTGAAGAGACATTTGAGGTCTCCGAAGCACGTCATGAGGAAGGAGAGTTTAGAAAATTTGATACTCACGAGACGGAGGGAAAGGGAAAGGGAACAGAGAAAGACAATGTATGACATAGTGAGCTTTAGTAAATGTATGGTAGAGCAAGTCAGTCAGTCAGTTAAGTGCCATACCTGAAACACGCTTGGGCGATCATGTCTCGAAAGAGACATAACTGATTGGGCAGAAGATTATCCCGCAGTAGGTTGCCATTGCTATCTACGGTAGACTGGTTGCCAGCCAAGGCTACAGAACCTAATATGTCCTGTTCTCTCTCCTTAATTTTTTTTTTTCATATTCTTTCAGACTCAGTAACCGTATGCGACTTAGTGGTTTTATTTGCTTGCTTGAAAGGATGAAAAAAAAAAAAAAAAAAGGAGACCAAGTTTCAAATCCCAATTCGGTTGATGAAAGATGACTTTTTGATGCTATTTATCTGGGAAAATGATGCCACTCAGTTAAGTGCCATACGTGATACACGCTTGAGCGATCATGTCCCGAAAGAGACATAACTGATTAGGCAGAAGATTATCCCGCAGTAGGTTGCCATTGCTTTCTGCGGTAGACTGGTTGCCAGCCAAGGCTATAGAACCCAATCTGTCCTGTTATTTAACCCATAACTGGAAGGAAGAGACGGATAAATACCTTTCCCAACGGTATCTGCACGTAAGTGAATGCAATGACTTCAACTGGAAATCGAACTCGGCTCCCCGATTTCTCGTTCCGAGCCGATATCCACTAACAGAAAGATAAAATTTATAAATAGCTACGAGGATCAGAAAGTTGAGGAGAGCTATGATCGCCTACGTCCTGGCGGGACACAGTACATAAAGAAGAAGCTCAAGACAATGGCAACTAGTTTAAGATAAGAACAACTCCAAATTCTATCCGGATGAGCAAAGGGCGGAAGCGGAAGTTGTATCACCTTCTGTGGTGCCCTTGCATCACTATGTACTGCAGCCATTTTGTTAGTTGCAAGTGGGTGCATCAAGTCGTAATCTGATGATCGAAAGAGCATTTTTTAAAAAAATCTTCTATGTGCCTTGTCTTTACAGGATGTAGGCGATCATGGCCTTCCACGTCTTCCTATCCCTGGTGGCTCTTAGCACGCTTTCTCCTTTTACACCACCAAAACCCCACTCTGCCATCCACTAGCTCAAGCCCATAAATCTAGAATATAAATGTATAGAAACTAGCATAGCCACAAAATGAGGGATCAGTTTATATATTGATTATAATATAGATTTGATCCCCCACTTTATATCCACATTATAATTTCTTATAAACAGTTGGCGTATATCTTCGTTTATGAGCCCTATCCTTTCAGGAAGTAGGCGATCATGGCTTTCCACGTCTCCCTATCCCTGGTGACTTTTAGCACGCTTTCTCCTGTTACACCACGCAACCCCGGTTCTGTCAGGCCCTTCAAACATGTTATCCGCTTCTTTCCCTTGTCTTTTTTATCCTCTATCTGGCCTGTTAGTACCAGGTTCTCTAAGCCCTCCTTCCTCATTGCATGTCCCAGGAACTTTATTTGTCTCTTCCTGATGCTCAGTATTAATTTCCTTTTCATTTCCATCCTTTCTAAAACATTATCATGCCCGGTCCATGATATCCGGAATATCCTTCTGTAGAACAACATTTCAGTTGCTTCAAGTTTTTCCTTCATCTTTGATGATATTACCCAGCATTCACCGCCATATTGAAGAACTGACGTCACATAGCAATCTAGTACTCTCTTTTTTGTTTCTAACGAAATTTTCCTGTCTCTTAATGCCTTACTCAGCTTCTGGAATGTGTCATTCGCCATTCCAATTTCGCTATCGGATCTTTGTTGCCCTTTCTTTCTTCTCTTTTCTTTTCCTCTTCTTTCTTCTTTTTTCCTTCTTTCTCTTTTTCTTCTTTCTTCTCTTTTCTTTTCCTCTTCTTTCTCCTATTTTCCTTCTTTCTCTTTCTCTTTTTCTTCTTCCTTTCCTTTTCTTTTCCTCTTTTTTCTATTTTCCTTCTTTGTCTTTCTTTTTTTTCCTTTCTTTTTTTCTTTTCCTCTTCTTTCTTCTTTTTTCCTTCTTTATCTTTCTTTTTTTCTTTTTTCTTCTCTTTTCTTTTCCTATTCTTTCTTCTATTTTCCTTCTTTCTCTTTTTCTTCTTTTTCTCTTTTCTTTTCCTCTTTTTTCTTTTCTTTTCCTTCTTTATCTTCATCTTTTTCTTCTTTGTTTTCTTTTCCTCTTCTTTCTTTTATTTTCCTTATTTCTCTTTCTCTTGTTCTTCTCCTTTTTCTTTGTTTTTTTCTTTTCCTACTTTCTCTTTCACTTTTTCTTTTTTCTTCTCTTTTTCCTTTGTTCTATTTTCTTTCTTTTTTTTCTTTTTTTCTTTCTTCTTTTTTCTTTTTTTCTATTTTTCTTTTTCTCTGTATATTTTTCTTCTTTCTTTTCTTTCTTTTATTTACCTTCTTTCCTGCTTAATTTTTCTTCTCTTTCCTTTACCTCTTATTTCTTCTTTTTTTCTTTTTTCTCTTTCCAATTTTTCTCTTTTTTTCCTCTTGTTCCTATATTTTCCTTCTTTCTTTTTTATTTTTCTTTATTGCTATATTTCCTTTGCCTCTTCTTTCTTCTTTTTTCTTTCTTTCGCTTTCTCTTTTTCTTCTTTCGTTTGTTTTCCTTCTTTTTTATTCTATTTTTCTTATTTCTTCTCTGTTCGTTTCTTCTTCTCTCTTCTATTTTCCTTCTTTCTCTTTATATCTTTCTTCATTCTTCTCTTTTCTTTTCCTTCTTTTTTCTTTCTATGTTTATTTTTCTTTTCTCTTCTTTCTTCTCTTTTCTTTTCCTTTTCTTTTCTTTTCCTTTTCTTTTATTTTCCTTTTTTCTCTTTTATTATTCTTCTTTCTTCTCTTTTTTCTTTTGTTCTTCTATTTTCCTTCTTTCTTCTCTTTTCTTTTCCTCTTCTTTCTTTTATTTTCCTTCTTTCTCTTTCTCTTTTTTATTTCTTCTCATTTTTTTTCTTTCTTTTATTTCACTTCTTTCTATTTCTTTTTTCTTTTTTATTCTATTTTCCTTCTTTCTCTTTCTTGCTTTTTCCTTCACTCCTATTCTTCTTTTTTTCTTTTTTCAGGTCAGTTATACTCTTTCATAACACCTTACACACACACACACACACACACACACACACACACACACACACACACACACACACATATATCTATATATATATATATATATATATATATATATATAATCACCTTCGTGCTATGCTTTGTATTCAAGTCTTTTACTCTCTGTCTTTTGCCACTGGTGTCGATGGCCCTTTTCAATGTCTGTCAAATTTATGTTGTATGCCGTTGACATTCACGGAACTTCGGGGGTCGTGGGGTTAAAGCAGGAGTTGGTGAATCGGTTGGGGGCGATTCAGACAAAATGAAAACAATAACAACAATGAAAAAATAAAACAGAACTAATACAAAAAGTGACGACAGATTTATAAAGTGTGAATTTGAAGGGGTCGACATAAATTATCGTATATACACCCACAAGAATGTCGGACACAAACACGCAGCCATTATATATATATATATATATGCCCAAGTTCAGATGCTCAAAGATATCTTTATGTTTATCACTAGATAGACCTATACATTATTTCTCATTAAACAATGCGCACCTTCAATGTGTCAAGTAATATTTAGGCTAAAAATACTAATCTTTAACTGATGATTCAGCCATAGTTTTTCGTTATTTTAACATTATGTTTTTCCTTGCACGCAAGAAAGTTCAAAGCATTAATTGTAAGAAGACAGTGCGTATGGTCATCACCAAAAGTGACAACACTAATGGCGATCGACGAATTGTGGATGCCAAGTCAAGTAGGAAAATGTAAATATCTGGGAAGTGTTATAGCAGACACCAAAATCTGAAGACACATTAAAATCGGGAAAGAAGCCTTGCAAATGCTAAGCAAAGTATTGAAATGAAAAATTCATTACAAGAATAGAAAATTGTGATGGTATATAATAAAAATTCTTCTACGTGGAAGGGATCAAATGAAGAGAATACGATGCAATAAAGGTGGTTCTACAGAAGGATGCTGAGAATGCCATAGAAAGAACTTACATGCAACGAAGAATTTTTAAGGAAAATAGAAACCAACACTTGTAGTTAGGAAGCGTGGTTTGGAAAATTTGGCTCACACGGGACACATTGAAGGTATATGAGGTGCGAGGGTGGTGCGAGTACCCCCCTCATTGATACCTAATGATTGCGGAACAGAGAATAGAACAGGGAATAAATATTGATGCAAAAAAAAGGAAGTTGTAGAGAGCCGTATTTGATGGATTATGTTCTTTAGTATTTGTCTGTCCGACATAATATACGCAGATGTGTTCGTGTTGATGGTAGTTAAATTATTAAAGGAAAGCATGAAGAAAGGACTAACTTTCAACTGTAAGAAAATCGAATGTTTGGTCGTTAGCAAGAGAATCAATCCAAGACGTGCTCTCGAGCAGGAATTCATTTCTTTGTGAAGTGAAATATCAGACGAAAGAACTCGTGACACCGACATCCGAAGAAGCAGAGCGAAAGAAGCCTTTCAAAAGATAAACAAAATATTAAGAAACAGGAAAATATATGCATTATCAATCCGTTACTATGCTAGAAACTACTGGAGAATTTTTGTTCAGAAGACATGAGACTACAGATGATGTGGTTCTACAGAAGGATGCTGAGAATACCATGGACGGAGCATATGAGTAATGAGGAAGTTTTAAGAAAAACTGAAACAAAAAGCGGCACATACTTAGAAAAAGAGAGTTGAAATTTCCAGCATGTATAATGAGGAAAGAAAGCCTTGGCTGGCAACCAGTCTACCGCAACCTACTGCGGGATAATCTTCTACCCAGTCAGTCATGTCTCTTTGTAGCATAAAAAGTAATATACATCAATTATTAACGATTGGTCGTGTTCATCTGATCGATTGTTTGACGGACTGTCGAATGACGAAGCGATGACAGCTTTTACGTATGACCATAACTGCAATTTTCATAAATGTCAGGGAAGGGACAAAACTCTTAGCCAACCATACATGAAAATAAGGAACGTATTAAGTAAATAAAATTATTTTAAAAATATATCTAATAATCTTTATAATTTTGGATTTGTAAATTTCGTTTCCATTTAATTATATAACCTCCAGAGAAAATCTGAAGACAGAAATTTATACGATTTTTAACTACAGTGTAACCCGGATATAAGAGAGTTAAAAAAAAATCGTAGCACCCCGAGCAAGGCGGTAACGCCATTGATGTGCAGGGGGCTACGTAATAGTGAAAAGATTGGAAAAGAGAAAGCCGGAAACCACATCCTAAACAGGGAAGAAGGGATGAGCCTCTTAACCTGTTCAATAGACGTGGGTGGTGTGTGAACCGGGCGATAGATAGACCTATCTACTCCAATTGAAAAAAAAAAAAAACAAAGTGAGAAGATTGGAAAAGAGAAAGCCGGAAACCACATCCTAAACAGGGAAGAAGGGATGAGCCTCTTAACCTGTTCAATAGACGTGTGTGGAGTGTGAACCGGGCGAAAGATAGATCTATCTACTCCAATTAAGTTGTCGGGACCGGATAAAGGTTCTTTTATATCTGAGTTTCTCTTATATCCGGGTTTGGTCTATTTTATATACATTATCTGAGGCTCTAATTTGAGACCAGACACAATCTCTCTTATATCCGGGTTTATCTAATATCCAGATTTGGTATATTTTAAATACATTTACAGGATCTAATTTGGGACCAGAGAAAGTCTCTCTTATATTCGGGTCTCTTATATCAGGGTTTATTCTAAATTATTATAATTAAAGTGAAAAAATTCTTATAAAAATTCATTATTCATCAAAAAAATTTTTAGACGATAATGTCCTTAATGTTACGTACTTACAAAAGCAATCAAAAGCTTTTCTAATTAAGTAATGTCATTGTTTAATTGGATTTATTATTTTTCAATTCAGAGCAGATTTTCATTTAGATGGCTCTAATTAGAAAAAAAAAGTAGGTAATTTACAATCTCCAAAGACTTCTGCATCTAACAAAATAAATTGTCAGAGAACACGAAGGTCATCTGGAGGGGGAGAGGTAACACATTAAAAAAAAAATACCAATATTTTCTAAAAGAAAGCATTTCATAAATAATTTGATTCATTTGTGAATAAGTTCTAAAAATTTAATTGAAATCGGACAATTATTTGATTTTTACGAGAATTTCCAAATAAATGTGTTCTCCACGGAAAAAAAACGCGCAAAAAAATCTGTGTTAAAAGTCAGAGAAGGCGATGACGTAAACAAAACAAGATTTTAACCAAAATTTTGAACGTGTTAAAAAGGATTAAAAAATTCAAAAAATAATTAAAAAATACTTTGGTCTTTCATCTTAATAATAACATGAACATGTTTACAATAAAACTTTATTTCCGTTAAGTTTGTGGCCTTTTCCATTACGCTATGCTGTTTTCCCCGCGAAATAGTGAAGGTACCTAAAACAGAACCTAATTCTCTTTTTCTTTTTTGATATTTGAAAAATACAAATATACTTTCTGAAACTTTAGACGAGGAAGATTAACCGATTTAAAGTTAAAGTTAAATTAATTTTGATTTAAATAGATATGACTTACTTTATTTTAAAATATCACTGAAAAAAATATTTCTTAACACGCAGGCGGTGTTTCTATGGGGTGTAAAGATCCCCTGACGTTTGCCATTTTTAGGTAAAGTAGAGCAAGACTGACAGACAAGTCAGAAACAAAAAAAAAAAAAAAAAAAAAAAAGGAAAGATAAGTAAATTTGTTGTATCTACACATCAATATTTTCTGAAGCACATTAGATGAAATGAAAAAATGGTTGGTAGATTTTATGGCATATCAACACCTCGGCGGGTCATTTATTGCCAACTAAACTTTATTTATTGCTGGTAATACCTTTTTCTTTCAACAATTTATTCTTGTTTTTATATAAGTTTTGTGTCTAGTAATACTTTTTTTCTTTTCGAGTATCAAGATTCATTGGGATTTGTTTTTAAGGGCAGGGTCCCCAAGTCCTACGCTGTTATTTAACGCATAACTGGAGGGAAGGGACGGATTAATACCTTCCTCAAGGGTACCAGTGCTTAACTGAAGGCAGGGTATTCAACTAGAATTCGAACTCGGTTCACCGATTTCTCTTTCCGAGCCGATATCCACAGCAACACCACGCATATCCGTCACTAAACGCTTACAGCACCTGGTATTTCCAAGTGGTCACCCATCTAAGTACTCACCAGGCTCAACGTTGCTTAACTTCGGTGGTCGAGCGAGGACCGGTGTATTCAACGTCATATAGCCGTAAGCCGAAAAAAAAGACAAACATTCAAATCATAGGTTTCCAACCATTTTGCTGCGATTACCCCAAAATACAATTTCACTATTACCCATTACCCCAATGAACAAATACCCATAATATAGGAAAAGAAGTAATTATATTTTCATACATCAAAAGCAGACAAAGTTAATGGAAATTATTCAATACAATAGTACCAATCTATAATAATCAGAGGTATAGTAGCTGTAACGTAGCCGTGATTCTTAATGTGAGTGTTGAGCTTGTATTGCCTGTGCCAGTTTATTTATTCTTGGCTTTCTGAATGAAAAGGGCTATTCGGGCGTCGTTTGCCACGTTGAGTCTGCTACGTTTCTTGGTCTTCATTCCAAGGACAATAGAAAAAACTTGTTTACATAGATAAGTGGTTGAAAATCCTGTGAGAATTTGTACTGCTCTAGAGGCTAGTGTTGGTATATCCTGCAGACGAGAGATCCAAAAGGTGTCTAGACCAGACTTGGTATCAAACAAAAGCTTCCATGCATTGTTCATCCTGAGTGTGAGAAATTCTTCTTTTGCTGGATAGTCCTCATCAGGAATGATATCTTCACTCACAAGATATGGATTTCTTACCCATTCATTGTTGGAATTATTCAAGTTTGGAAAGTACTTACGTAAGTTTTCCAAGAGGCCATTTAGGTGATCACTGATGTCTGTCTTCATATGGTTGAGGATGTCTTCAGAATTAACTTTATCAAGGAAGGCATCCAATACAGAAAATTGTGCAAAAATCCCCTTTCCAATAGGTCTGGTCCACAGTTCCAATTTCCCACAAAATGAAGAAATATTGTTCTGAAGTTCCCAAACCAAACATCCATTACCCACAAAATATAGGCTCATTACCCCATTGGGGTAATTTACCCCGGGGTTGGGAACCATGGATTCAAATTCATTTGCATTTTATTTTTTTAATCATCTCACCCCAAGCAAGGCATTCCACTGCTACTATTGCGCATGGGGCTACATAGGGGAAGGTAAAGAGAAGGAGTGGTTAGACATAGGGAATGTCAGGAGGAAGGTGACAGATGCGTAAGGATAGCGAGGATGAGGGTTGGGCAGATGGGAAGAGTGTTTGATAGAATGGGAGCAGGTTAGTGTGTTAGGAGGTGTCTATTGACCTTACATTTAAACTCCTGGAGATTGTAGCCGTCGGGGAAGCAATCGTGTGGAAGAGAATTCCACAGTCGGGAAGTGCGAGGAAAGAAACTATTGGAGTAGAAGTTACGGCTGCATTTTATCAGTTTCACTGTAAAAGGGTGGGATCTAGTTGCTAATCTAGTATCTCGTTCAAATTCGTATTTAAGGGGCACCAGTGATCTAAGTTCATCGGAGCAGAAGCCGTGAAAGTATTTAAAGAGACACAGCGAAGCCACGTCGCGCCGGTGGGAGAGAGACTGCAGGCAGTCTGCCAAGTCGGTATCTATCACATTACAGACCCTCCTCTGAACCTTATCGAGAAGCCCGAGGAGAACAGCAGGGGCACCCGACCAGATATGGCAGCAGTATTCAATGCACAGGCGGGTGGTAGATTTATAAATGTGCAGGATAGATTTAGACGGAAAAAACTTCCGGGCCCTACACAGAGAACCGACTTTCATAGCAGCGGATTTACCAATTTATTAAGGATTTAATTTAAAAGTTAACCAGAATTTTTTTCTTCTTTTTTAACTTCTTCATGTAGATCTAAATGATAAATTACAAGTTAGAATTTCCTTAACTTTGCATTTGAGTGGATATCGGCTCGGAACGAGAAACCGGCGAGCCGAGTTCGGATTCCAGTTAAATCCCCTGGATTCACTTACGCGCAAATACTCTTGGGAAAGGTATTAATCCGTCTCTTCCTTCCAGTTATGGGTTAAATAACAGGACAGATTGGGTTCAAAAGCCTTAGCTGGTAACCAGTCTACCGCAGAAAGCAATGGCAACCTACTGCGTGATAATCTTCTGTCCACTCAGTCATGTTTCTTTCGAGACATGATCGCCCAAAGCGTGTCTCAGATAGAGCACTTAACTGACTGATCATTAGTAAAAAGAAAAGTCCAAAATGCCAACTACAGGCGGGTGATGGAAGTGATAGTAAAATCAAACAGGTACAGAATTTAAATACCTGGGAATTTAAATACCTGGGAATTTAAATATCTGGGAATTTAAATACCTGGGAATTATTCTAGCAGAAAACGGAAAGTTTGAAACTGAGATCCGAAGGCGAATTGGCATGGCGAAAGAAGCATTCCAGAAGTTGAGTAAAGTATTAAGAAACAGGACAATTTCGCTAGAAACAAGGAAGAGAGTACTGGATGGCTATGTGATGTCAGTTCTTCAATGTGGCAGTGAATGCTGGACAATATCAACAAAGATGAAATGTTGTTCTACAGAAGGATGCTGCGGATATCATGGATCGAGCATGTCAGCAATGATGAGGTCTTAGAAATGATGGAAACGAAAAGGAAATTAATACTGAGCACCATGAAAAGACAACTAAAGTTCCTGGAACATGCAATGAGGAAGGAGGGCTTGGAGAGCCTGATACTAACAGGCCAGACAGAGGGAAAAAGAGACAAGGGAAAGCAGGGCCTGAGCATGTGGTTGACAGAACAGGGGCTGCGTCATGTTACAGGAGAAAGCGTGCTAAAAGCCACCAGGTATAGGAAGACGTAGAAGGCCATGATCGCCTACATCCTGTAAAGACAAGGCAAGTAGAAGAAGATATTTAAAAAAGAATGCTTTTTCTATGATAAGATTACGAGTTGATGCACGCACTTGATGACCAAGGATGCATTCAAAAACCTGAACATTAAGAGACACGAAATTGAACTACTTAATATCATCAAAGATAAAGGAAAGATTTAGAGCATCAGAAATATGGTTCTACAGAAGGATGCTGAGGATATCATGGACCGAGCATGTGAGCAACAATGAGGTTTTGGAGAAGATGGAAACGAAAATGAAAATAATACTTAACATCAGGAAAAACAGCTAAAGTTCCTGGGACATGTAATGATGAAGGAGGGATTGGAGAATCTGATACTCACAGTTCAGATAGAGAGAAAGAGAAACAGGGGAAATCTGCGCGGAACATATTTGACAGGCTTGAGCAAGTTGATGGCAGGGCGGGATTTGGGTGGGGTAACAGGAGAAAGCGAGATAAGAACCACTAGGGTAGATACCAATTTTTCTAACAAAATTTAATTTCTTAAAATTTAATGAATTTACGTGGCGGAGGAGCAACAGATGTAATACGAAGATTTTTTAAAAATAGTAATTTCACAAATAATTTTATTCATTTGTGAATAAGTCCTGGAAGTTTCATTAAAATTCGACTATTATTTGATTTTTGCAAGAATTTTCAATTAATGTTTGTGACCGGAAAAAAAAAAACAAAAAAAAAACTAAGATATGTAATATTACATTTTCCATTGTAAATTTGTCACCCGCCAACTAAAATCAAAACAAGATTTTTTTACCAAAATTTCGATCGCGTTAGAAGGGATTAAATTTTTTTTTTAAATAATTAAAAAATACTTTGATCTTTCCTCTTAACAAAACATAAACATTTTGATGGAAAAGGTCGATTTTTATTAAGTTTGGAGCCATTTTTATTCATACTATGCTTTTTTCAGCGCCTTAGTGGAGGTTTTTCAGCGCCTTAGTGGAGGTACTTATTTAATTTTGCTAATTTTCCACAAAATAACGTGTCACAGATGAATATTTTATTTTTGAAAGATTTTTAAAACCAAGAATTAACTTTTGTTTACAAATGTATCGATCGTTCAAAAATGGTCGAAAACATTTAAAACGTTTTTCAAAATCTCAAATTTTTTGATTCCAACCAAAATAATTTATGTTGGAAATACACAAAAGTATTTTGGTTGCTGGAAATATTAAATCTAATCATTTAGCTTTCAATTAAAAACCAAAATAAAAATTTCAAGAAAACCTTTTTTTAGTTTTTAAATCTTAATTAAAAGTTAGTTATGGAAAATGAGTGGAGGCATCTACATAAGGGATAGAAAGGCTATGATCGCCTACGTTCTGAAGAAGAAGAAGAAGAAGAAGAAGAAGAAGAAGAAGAAGGATGATGATAATAATAATAATAATAATAATAATAATAATTTAACTGTAATTTTTACTTCTATACAATGTGAACTGTGGTAGGGCCCCATAAAACCAGCCCCAACACACGAATACGTATACACTGAGACGCACAAAAATTAACTATACACTCTCACAAACATATGCACTTACACATTTCACATACATATATATAGGAGAAAAAAAAAATGCATACACGCAAACAACCTTGAATATTTTTATAGACTGGTGTTTGTTTGCCGGAAGCGATGAAAAATTTGTTCGCAATCCTAGGAAAATATTGGCCCGAAAATTACCGCGTTTTTTTTTTTTTTTTTTTTTTTTTTCGGTCGACAAAATGGCTAGCCGTTAACTTGAAGGCTGTCGACTTGCAGCACTTCTTCATGGACTCCTTCTCGTATTGCCAGCTTTTTGCACGCAGCCGACGGCGAAGTCATTTTTTTCCTGGCAGCGGCCAATTCGAAAACGAGACTGGTGACAGCCAGGCGGGCAACCGACGCGCGTCTTTTTCCGTGTATTCCCTTTTTCGAAACACGCGCCACGCCTGTGGTGCGCCAATATGTCGGCTTCTGCACGAAGCGGCCACACCATTTCAGAGACGCTGTGAACTGAGAAGGGAGTCGAGAACAAGTCGCCTCAGAGAAAAACTGTCAAAAAAATCATGCCAACAGATATGCGAGTGTGTTTATAACTCTAATGTCATCTAATCAGTGCTTCTCAAACTATCTAATGTGGCGGACCGGTAGTTTTTTTTTTTTTTTTTTCGATTTGCCAGGGACCGGCAAGCAAAGCAAGCCAATCCAGCTGAGTAAGAGGGAGGGTCTATGAACCCCGGTATTTTTTATTTTTTTTTTAGCTATGTACTATTTCAGGTGGGTGTGCGTTGTGGTGCGATCGACATATTTGTAAGCAAAAGTTAATTCTCGGTTTTTACAAATCTTGCAAAAATAAAATATACATCTCTCATTCGCTATTTTTGGAAAATTATCAAATTTAAAGGTAAATTAATCTGATTGAAAACAAATATTACTTGTTTATGGCATGAATTTTGAATAAAAGGTCTGATTTGTTGACCTTTCAAGTAGGCGATGACAGCACCTACCAATCAATCTGGAAGTATGGTGACTAAAAGTTGACATAACACAGTTTAGAATTTCGTAAGGGGAACAACCCTTAAAACATGTAACCTTTAATGATAAGTTTCTTATAAACTTCCATAGTAAAAGAAAATGTGCAGTTTAACATAATAAAAAAAAACATTAGAAATTATTTTTAAAATCTTAATTTTAAATGATTTGTATTAAGCTTATAAATTTTCGATTTGTAAATAAAGTCAATTTTTAATTAATTAATAACCGAAGATACTGAGTAACTGGGAGAAATTTAAAAAGATATTTGAAGCTTTAATTAGCAAAGAAAAGAATGAAAACAATTCTTATAAAAATTCATTATTGATCGAATTTTTTTCCTTCTCCAGAATATGATATCCTAAAATGATATTATTCATAAGATCAATTAAAACTTAATCTACATGAAAAAAAGAAAAAAAAAAAAAATGAAGAAATACCGCAGTTTTAATGCATTTTTTATTTTACTATTCGGAGCAGATTTTCAGAGAATTGATCCGGTAATTAAAAAAAAGAAAATACATGATTTACATTCTCCAATGAGGCTTGCATTTAATTGATAAGTTAATAGATTAAGTTTAAAATTTCCAATAAATAAAAACGTTGCTGTATTTCAAATTGAGTTCAAATTCATTGGAATGATTTTTTTTGCAAAATCGTTAAAAATGGTTAAAATTGTCCAGATTGACAATTCTATCGACACAACGCAATATTTACTTTATTAAAATAAATTTCAGAAATAAAAAATATTTTTCTGAAATTGTATTTTAAGACGTTTAACTGTTTTAATGTTTAACTGATCAGAATTAAAACTGGTTTTGTTTTTTAGTTTTAGTGTATTTAGTGAAGAAACTCTTAACATAGAACTTACGGTTACATTTCAACTATAATTTCTGAGACCTTGCCACTAGTCTAGTATTGCGTTCAAATTCATGAGCCTAGGTACCCTAGAAGAAAGTTCACCCGAATAATTACAGTGAAAATATATATAGTAGGGGTCAGCAACCTTTAGGAGAGTGATGGCCAAAAAGTTATGTAGAATCATGGAGGAGGGCCAAACAGCTATGGTTCCAGTATTAACAGATATTTTTATCATTTCACATCAAGCAAGACATTAAAGCCACGAATACGCAAGGGGTTCCTGAGTACTAGAGAATTTGAGGAAGACTACTATTAAGAAGAGAAGACAATAAAAGAACAGCGATTGACGCTGCATTCAAATTTTTAAAGTTCAAAGTTAAATAGAAAGAAAGAATCCAAAAGAAAGTTACACAAGCGAAAAGTGCAAGTGAAGAAACTCTTAACATAGAACTTACGGTTACATTTCAACTATAATTTCTGAGACCTTGCCACTAGTCTAGTATTGCGTTTAAATTCATGAGCCTAGGTACCCCAGAAGAAAGTTCACCCGAATAATTCCAGTGAAATTATATATAGCAGCGGTCAGCAACCTTTAGGAGAGTGAGGGCCAAAAAGTTATGTAGAATCATGGAGGAGGGCCAAACAGCTATGGCTCCAGTGTCATGGAGAAGAACCATGTTATTAAATATGTAAATAAATTTTCTGTGTCTTTGAAGAAAGCAACGATTCAATATAATTTAATATCTGACGAAAGTTTGTTAAAAAAAAAAAATTATACCTTAAAAATAAATGTTTCATAAATCAGCACTGAAAGAAATTCCATTAAAATCGACTGAAAACACTATTTTATATTCATTTAAAAGTGCCCGCTCACGAAAGCAATTTCATAGAAAAAGTGAAAGTGAGGCCGTACGCTAATTTTGGCGACCCCTACAAATAAAAAAATTAAAAAAAAACACATTCTACAGGTAAAAAGAAATATTTTTTAATTTCGACGCAGTATATTCAGACTATCACTTTGGTTTGGATTACCTATATTTATATCGTATCCAGAGTCCGATAGCGTGCAGGACAAGATCCACTCGAGGGCCGGATGTGGCCCGCAGGCCGGGGGTTGCTGAACGCTGATATATAAAAAAAATTAGCGGGAAACGGTGGGAAAGAGACTGAAGCAGAGATGCCAGGTCAGGGCCAATAACAGTACAGATTCTTCTTTGGATTTTATCAAGAATATATATAGCAGTAGCACGAGACCCGATGTAGCAGCAATATTCGAAGCGAAGACATATTTATGTGTAAGACAGATACTGATGATGAAAATTGTCGAGTTCGAAATAGTGAACGAACTTTTTTAGTTGCAGACTTAGCCCTTGATTCAATATAGTCATTCCACTTCATGTTAGACGAAAACTTTAGTCAGGGAAGGCGCAGTGAGTCACTCTCCCGGAGGTTAGCATCAGCCATGCTGATGGGAGGTGAAAAGAGTTCTCTCAGATGATTAAAAGAGAGTAGTTTGTTTTGGGACATTAAAATTAACAAGCCAGTCCTTGCCCAATTTAACAACAAATTGCAGGTCACTTTTTAGATTAACTGCTAATTTATTTTTTTCGGGTAAGGGCATTAAATTCTTAATAACAAAATTTTTTAAAATTTGAACGTAGAATTTGCCATACAAAAAAAAACTTCACACACACACACACACACACACACACACACACACACACACACACACACACACACACACACACACACACAAATAGATAAAAATTATTTTAAACATAGGGAGGCACAATGATTTTTATAAAACTTAAATTTTCCATTACTAAATATAATTTTCGCTTAATCAGTTTTTAAACTAAACCCAACAGATCTTTGAAATCTATCTATCTATCTATCTATCTATCTATCTATCTATCTATCTATCTATCTATCTATCTATCTATCTCAGTCTCTTCATTATCTATCTATCTATCTATCTATCTAGCTAGCTAGCTAGCTCTCTCAAACTCACATTATCTATCTGTCTGTCTATCTCTCTATCTATGGTTGACCAGCTCGTGTAGCTGACCTTTACTGTTTTTATGAAATTCTTCCTCACTGAGTGCTCCTCAACTGTGAACTTGTGCCATACCAATTTAAGATTAGCATCTATGATAGATCTATCTATCTATCATCTATGTTCATGATCATATATGTATTTGGAGGATATAGCTTATTTTTGCACAAGGCCATTTTTAAGGAGTTCTTCCAATAAGCAAAATATGAAAGCCAGTATGTTGACTGTTGACCTTCCTGCAACCCTTCCAACAACGAGAAAATTCGTTCATGTACTTTTAAAAGGGCATGTGCATTGTGGTGCAGTGGATATCGGCTCGGAACGAGAGATCGGGGAGCCGAGTTCGAATTCCAGTTTAATTCATTGCATTCACTTACGCGCAAATATCCTTGGGAAAGGTATTAATCCATCCCTTCCCTCCAGTTATGGATTAAAACAGGACAGATTGGGTTCTATAGCCTTGGCTGTCAACCAGTCTACCGCAGAAAGCAATGGCAACCTACTGCGGAAAAATGTTCTGCCCAGTCTTTCATGCCTTTTTCGAGACATGATCGCCCAAGCATGTTTCACGTATGACACTTAACTGAATGACTTTTAAAAGTCAGACCCTGTGTATTTTTTTGCCCATGACTTTGTCTTCAATACACAAAGATCCCACACGCCCAACAATTTCAGACACGCATCAGGCTACGACACGCACAGATCGATGTACATACTTGTGCCCCCTTAAGTAATAAAGATACTCGGCAAAGGAGAGAGAGAGAGAGAGAGAGAGAGAGAGTTATTGATAGAGGCATATTTTTTTTCTAGTTTTGCAGACTCCGAGTCGACCAGTATGTAGGGAACTTCTCCGCCTTAAAACCGATCAAGTTTGAAAGGGGTCAGCTTTTATAATGTGTACCCCCGACATTTAGACGCCCACTTGGGTGCCGGCTAAAGGACTAGATTCAAAATACCGTAAAAATCACAATGAAAGCTGAGATACAAATAAGTCTTACGACGGTCATCTTTTTTTCTCTCCCTCTCTCTCCTCTCCTCTCCTCTCCTCTGCCTTTCACTCCCATTTATCCCATTCTCTTTCGTCTCTCTCTCTCTCTCCTGCTCCTTTCTCTCCTCTCTTTTTATCTTTTCCTTGTTTCTCTTTTCTTACTTGCTCTCTCTTTCATTTTCTCTTTCATTTTCTCTTTCATTTTCTCTTTCATTTTCTCTTTTCCGTCTCCTGTTTCTAGTTTTTGTTATCTATTCATATGCAAAAGTCACCACGTCGCCTCCATTATAATCCAGTGTCCCTCCCCAGTCAGCTTCTGTGCGCTTGAGGAGGATGTATTTGAACTTTTATTTTGGGTTTCCCAGAATATTTTGCCGTCAGATGGCACGAGGGGTGTTTAGTTTTAACTAAATTTAAGATTCAAAATCTGTTTTGTGCATTTAACAAATAAAAGAATTCAAAATTATCACATTGAATTTTTTTTTTTTTAATCATTTCACCCCGAGCAAGGCAGAAATGCCACTGATGAGCTGGGGGCTACATAACTGTAAAAAGATTAATTAGAAAAGAGTGAGGAGTACAAACTAGTTAGAAAGGAGCAATAGAAAACTGAGAATGCAGGTGCAATGACAGATACATAGATGGAGAGAAAGGGAAGGATATACGGGGGTGGGGAGAGAGCTAGAGTCCAGTGGTTAATAGATGAGTATTGACATTGCATTTAAATTTCTGGAGGTTGTAGCCGTCAGGAAAGCAAGAATATGGGAGCGAGTTCCACAGGTGGGGAGTGCGAGAGAAGAAGCTGCAGGAGTAGAATGGTCGTCTGCATTTGGCTAACCTGACTGTGAATAGGTGGGACCCAGTTGCCAATCTGGTTGCACGAGTAAACACCTGTTCAGGAGGCACCAGTGACTTAAGTTCGTCCGAGCAGAAGCCATGAAAGTATTTATAGAACAGACAAAGGGAGAACCCAATACAAGGCCCAAGAGCCAGTTAAATTAGGTGATTAATACTGTCAGTGTAATGTGCGTTGTTGTACAGTGGATATCGACTCGGAACGTCAAGTCGGGTTACCAAGTTTGAATTCCTTGCATTAACTTACGCATTAATTGACCAAGAAGTCAGTGTTACTTTCGGTTAAAACTTATACAATCTTACTTTTCAGGAAAATAGTTTTTTTTTTGTTTACTGCTCTCTTCTTCTTCTTCTTCTTCTTCTTTGTGCCTTGTCCTTTCAGGACGTAGGCGATCATGGCTCTCCACATCTCCCTATCCCTGGTGGCTCTTAACACGCTTTCTCCTACAACACCACGCAACCCTCTGTCGGTCATCCACCTGATCAGGCCCTTCAAATATGTTATCCGCTGCTTTCCCCTGTCTCTTTTTCCCCTCTATCTGGCCTGTTAGTGTCAGATTCTTCAAGCCCTCCTTCCTGATTACATGTCCCAGGAACTTTAGCTGTCTCTTTCCGATGCTTAGTATTAATTTCCTTTTCGTTTCCATCCTTTCCAAAACCTCATCATTGCTCACATGCTCGATCCATGATATCCGCAGCATCCTTTTGTAGAACATTTCAGTTGCTTCAAGTTTTTTCTTCATCTTCGATGATATTGTCTAGAATTCACTGCCATATTGAAGAACTGACATCACACAGTAATCCAGTACTCTCTTCTTTGTTTCTAGTGAAAGTTTCCCGTGTCTTAATACTTTACTCAGCTTCTGGAATGCGTCCTTCGCCATTCCAATTCGCCTTCGGATCTCTGTGTCACACTTACCGTCTTCTCTTAGAACATTTTCCAGGTATTTAGATTTTTGCACCTGCTTGATTTTAGCATCCCCCACCTGTTTTTGGTATTTCGGGCTGCCCTTTTTGCTGATGACCATGCATTCGGTTTTATGAGTAAGTTTTTTAGCCGTATGAGAAGGGCAAAACGAAAGATGAAAGTTGTCTGCAAATAAGCTTTAAATGACGAGTCACATTGTCGACTAGCAATTAACTTATCATAAAAGAACCAATTAAAATTAAATAATTACGCAAGAGTCGAATGATTATTTAAGGTCATGAATATTCAAGAAATTTTAGAGTTATTCAAGGTTAGTTATTCCTGAAAGATAAAACAGTGATAATGATTTTGCTGTTGTTGTCATTGGATACCTTGTATATATCTTCAACCAAACCTCCTTAACTTTCTGAATAAATTCATTTAATCTAAACTTACTTATAAATGGATCTTTGTCTCTGAGTTTTTGTGTGTGTCTGTGTGTGTGAGTCCGTTATTTCTATACTCCGAAACGGCTGAACCGATTTTCTTGAAAATTTACACAGTTGTACTATAAGCGTCTGCGAGTGTTCTTAGCTAGGTTTTGTGTCGAGGTACCCCCAATAAATATCGATAATCGAAAAAATCGGGTTATAGAAGGCGTGGTCAGATTTTAATCAAATTTCATACACTCATAGACAAAGACATAAGAAACGATATTCAGAAGTTTCAAGGTTGCAGTTTTTACAATAGTGCAGAAAATCCATAATATAGATATATAAAAAAGGCAAGATGTTTGTGTGTGTGTGTGTGTTTGTTTATCTGCCTGCATGTCTGTATTGTTTTAGTCCTTTTATTTTAGTTTTTGCTTCTGGTTTGGATCTAAGTAAGTATAATTGTAGTTCTTAGTCTCAGCCATGATACCATTTACTCAGAAGACTTATCTAGCCTTCAAAATTCAGTTTACGACGAAAAAAACTTATTTTATATCGATACCAGGAAATCAAAATTTGACTTACATCCATTCATTTTTCTTTCAGTCTATGGTTTCGCTTTACCTGTTTTTTTTTGTTTTTTGTTTTTTTTCAGTTGGAGTAGATAGACTAAACTATCGCCCGGTTCACACTCCACCCACGTCTATTGAACAGGTGAAGAGGCTCATCCCTTGTTCCCTGTTTAGGATGTGGTTTCCGGCTTTCTCTTTTCCAATCTTTTCACTTTTCTTTTTTGGTTATTTTTTTTTTCAATTGGAGTAGATAGATCTATCTATCGCCCTGTTCACACTCCACCCACGTCTATTGAACAGGTGTAGAGGCTCATCCTTTGTTCCCTGTTTAGGACGTGGTTTCCGGCTTTCTCTTTTCCAATCTATTCACTCTTACGTAACCCCCTGCAAACCAGTGGCCTTACCGCCTTGCTCGGGGTGATATGATTAAAAAAACAAACAAACAAACAAAACAAAAAAAAAACAACTATTGCTTTTTAGTCTTTCGTGCCAATGTCCAAAGAGTCTGAACTCCAGGACTATTGATTAGATTTAAAGCTTTCATTACACCTGATCAACGCCGGGCTACACGGTTAGTATTTTCTAAATGCATAATTTTCACCATTTGTTTTTAAAATATCACCTGAAGAAGAACAATAATATGCTGAAAGGTAATTTTTTTGTGTAGTGATATCATGCTTATATAAAGCATTGTAATAACAAAATTATACTATATATATATATATATATATATATATATATAGGTACCACCACTCATTTTCGATATCTAAATTTTAAACTGATTTTTTAAAATAAAAACTTCTCTTGAAACTTTTATTTTAGCATTAATTGAAAGTTAAATGATTAAATTTACTATTACCACTAAATGCTATGGTGCATTTCAAACAGAATTTATATTAATTGGAATCAATTTTTTTTAAAATCTTCCAATTTTTCGGCCATTTTTAAGCAATCGACACATTTGTAAACAAAAGTTAATACTCGGCTTTAAAAATCTTTCAAATATAATATATACATCTGTGACACATGATTTTTGAAAATTATGAAATTTGATGTTAAATTAATCTGATTTACACAAGTATTACTTATTTATAGCATGAAATTTATAATAAAACTATTTCTTAATCAGAGTTCAACTTTCTGACCTTTCCATTGTATGAGTTGACAGATGCGAGATAAGATAAGTGTATAGCTATCACAAGTGACATAATTGTACATTTTTTCCCTTCAAGGAAAGAACCTCTGAAACATATGACCTTTTAATTTACACATAGAAATTACTATACAAAAGAAACTTTAAATGCACACACAAAAATTATTTTAAAAATATGAAAGCAAGACGATTTCGTTTAAACTTTTTTTTATTTTCAATTAGTAAATATAATCTTCACTTAGTAAGTTTTTAAACTAACCCCTAACAAATCTTTGAAGTATTTTAAAAATATTTTTAAATCTTTATAAATTATTTTAATTATAACAAAAAAGTGAAAACAATTCTTTTAAAATTTCATTATTAAGCGAAATAATAATTTCCTTCAGACTATAATGTCCTTGATTTATATTATTTATTCAAGTAATTAAATAATTATTAAATTAAATAATGTCATAGTTATACCGCATTTTATCTTTATATTTTACTATTTGGAGTAGATTTTAGGAAATAAAGGCAAAATTTTTCAGAAAAATAATATATGATTTACATTCACCAACGAGTCCTGCATTTAACGAAAAAAAAAAATAAAATAAATAAACCCAACAAAATTTAATTTCCTAACATTTTATGGATTTACGCATAGTGGGAATAACAAATGTAAAAAAATATATTTTTACCAAGATTTAAAAAAAAAAATCATTTCAAAAATAATTTCATTCATTTGTAAATAAGTCCTGAAAGTTTCATTAAAATCTGACAATTATTTGATATATGGAGATAAGTACTGAAATCATTTGATATATGGAGATAAGCACTGAAATTATTTGATATGTGGAGATAAGCACTGAAATTATTTGATATATGGAGATAAGCACTGAAATTATTTGATATATGGAGATAAGCACTGAAATTATTTGATATATGGAGATAAGCACTGAAATTATTTGATATATGGAGATAAGCACTGAAATTATTTGATATATGGAGATAAACACTGAAATTATTTGATATGTGGAGATAAGCACTGAAATTATTTGATATATGGAGATAAGCACTGAAATTATTTGATATATGGAGATAAGCACTGAAATTATTTGATATATGGAGATAAGCACTGAAATTATTTGATATATGGAGATGAGCACTGAAATTATTTGATATATAGAGATGAGCACTGAAATTATTTGATATATGGAGATAAGCACTGAAATTATTTGATATATGGAGATGAGCACTGAAATTATTTGATATATGGAGATGAGCACTGAAATTATTTGATATATGGAGATGAGCACTGAAATTATTTGATATATGGAGATGAGCACTGAAATTATTTGATATATGGAGATGAGCACTGAAATTGCACCTTCGTCTGAACATCTGACACCCATATTTTTAGATAACTTCACCATAAAATCAGCTCAAAAGTACAAGTCAATTTCGCTAATTTTTGAATTGACAAATTATGGTACACCATGAAAATTCCAATTGCACTTTACTTGCTATAAGGTTAATAAAACCTCTCAGTGCGTCCTCTTTAAGTGATACCAAGAGCACGTGCCCTACCTATCATACCCAAGATATGTTACTGCATATATAAATATATACAGGGGTTTAGCAAAATAATGTGCTCCTTGGGCTTCTTGACAAAATACAAAGGAGGATCTGTAACGTGGTTGATACTGACTTGGCAGACCGGCTGCAACCACTCTCTCACCGGCGTGATCTGGCTTCCCTGTGCCTCTTCTACAAGTACTTTCATGGCTTCTGCCCCGATGAGCTTAGATCACTGGTCCCGCCTAAGCACGAATTTACACGAGATACTAGATTAGCAACTAGGTCCTACCCTTTTACAGTTAAAGAAATAAGATGTAACCGTAAATTCTACTCCAACAGCTTCTTTTCTCGCGCTTCCCGCCTGTGGAACTCCCTTCCACAAGTCTGCTTTCCCGACAGCTACAATCTCCAGGTGTTTAAATGTAGGGTCAATAGACACCTCCTATCACACTAACTCCCATTTATTCTCAGAACACACTCTCATTTACCCAACCCTCATTCTCGGTATCCTTACCCGCCTATCACCCACCCTCTGACATTTCCTATATCTAATCATCCTTTCTCCACTCTATGTTGCCCCCTGCGCAGTAGTGGCAGTGACACATGATTTTTGAAAATTATGAAATTTGATGTTAAATTAATCTGATTTACACAAGATAAAAAAAATCATATCAAATAATTGTCAGATTTTAATGAAACTTTCAGGACTTATTTACAAATGAATGAAATTATTTTTGAAATGATTTTTTTTTTAAATCTTGGTAAAAATATATATTTTTACATTTGTTATTCCCACTATGCGTAAATCCATGAAATGTTAGGAAATTAAATTTTGTTGGATTTAAAAAAAAAAAAAAAAAAACCTACAAAATAGCAACCCGATTTTCAATTATTTGTAACACCGTCAAAGACTTTTAGATTTCTAATTTTTTAATGTATTTCGATTGCTGCTTGTCTATATTTTTAATATTTTTTTTCAGTATAATCATCAGAAACTACTGAAATCCATTGACATGTGTGACCTATCAGATTTCCAAAGAGGTCAAATTGTTGGTGCTCCTATGGCAGCCCGAATGCTGGACGTTTCAAGAACTACAGTCTCTAAAGTAATGACTGCACATGTAAAACACGGCAAAACATGGTCGTCGAAACACAATTCCGGAAGAAAATCAAAGATTTCTGATAGGGCCCGTCGGACTCTGACGCGAATTGTCAGAAACGACCGCAAAACAAGAGCCCTTAAAGAGACTGCCGAACGTAATGACCATCTCGAGCATCCAGTTTCTACAAAAACCGTCCGACGAGAGCTTCACAGATCAGATCTTCATGGGAGGGTCGCAATCAGGAAACCTTTGATCTCACCAACAAACGTTGCAAAGCGTTTAGAGTGGTGCAAAAACCATCAGAACTTGTCTATGGAGCAGTGGAAAAATGTGTTATTCTCTGATGAATCATCATTCACTTTATTTCCGACCACCGGCCGAGTTTACGTCTGGAGGCAGCCTAAAGAAGCACATGACCCAGACTGCCTTCTTCCTACTGTGAAACATGGAGAAGGGTCTGTGATGATCGGGTGTGTGTGTGTGTGGGGGTGCAATAACATGGAAATCCGCCGGTCCAATGGTTTCCCTCTATGGTAGAATCAACAGTCATTTTATCTGACCAGGTGCATCCCATGTTCTCGGAACTGTTCCCGGAAGGAAATGCAGTATTCCAGGATGATAATGCCCCAATTCACACAGCTAAAGTTGTCTCTGAATGGTACGAAGAACATTTTGATGTAGTAGAGCACCTTGTCTGGCCACCACAGTCCCCAGAGCTGAATATTATTGAGCATTTGTGGAGTACATTAGAAGACAAAGTGAGAAGTCGATATCAACCACCGACATAAAGGAACTGGAAGAAGTTTTGACAGAAGAATAGACAAAAATCCCTTTAAAAACCATTCAAAATTTGTATAAGTCTGTACCTCGCTGGATTAAAGCAGTTATTACTGAAAAAAGAGGGTCCTACCCTGTATTAAAATTCATTTTTCTGTATTTTGTGTGTGTTTGTGCAAGTTTTCTCATCTGTGTATAAATCCATTGTGAAACTCCGTGCCGCAGTCTCCCTCCTCTCTCTCTATTTCTCTTCTCTCTCTCTCTCTCTCTCTCTCTCTCTGTGCGTGTGTGTGTGTGTGTGTGTGTGTGTGTGTGTGTGTGCGCTCACGATTAAGTTCCAAATATTAGTCTCCATACTTGACACTTACAGCCGACGCACAGACGTTTGTCCGCCGTGGGTGAAGCGATTGGCGCAAGAGAAAGCGGGCGCCTTGTCTTGGCCGACAATGTGCGTCTGGTCGATTGGCCGGCCAACGGTGAGTAGAGGCTACTTACTACAATAAAAGAGCTCCAAAATTTGCGTTACAGAATCCTAACCTTCGATCCTGGATTTCTTTTTCTTTTTCTTTTTATTTGACCTTCGCCGATTTATCTCTTTAAAAAGAGAAAGAAGAAAAAAAAATTTTTTTTTCTCTTAGATTTCTTCATTCTTTCATTTGGATTTAACTCGAGTTAAATATATTTTTTTTTTGTTTACATTCGCACTCATCACCTCATCTTCATTGTTATTATTATTATCACAATATCTACGCCTTTTTTTTTTCAACTGGACCTTTATTTAATCTACAAGAGTATATTGGGTGGACCTGAAGCAGACTACCACCACGTTTAATTTCGTTGTTTTTCATTTTTTATTTTTTTATTTTTTTTTACTTTTTTTGCAGCGCAGTCCTATCGATTACCCCCTTAGCTTTACGACTGACAAAAAAAAAAAATTTTGAAAAATTTCAATATTTAAATATTTTCGAGGTGGGGGGGATCAGTCTCTCATTCAACGTTATAGTAAATCGAGCCTCCATTTTGAAACCAGTCGCCGATATGACATTACCGCCACCTGTAAATCTGTTCATTATCAAATTTTATGGACTTTTTTCAGTGCAATATTATCTTTTACACCTTAAATTTTACGAATGACAAAAACATTTGCAATAGTTTCAATATTTAAACAATTTTAGCGGGGGCGGGGAACAGTTTCTCATACAACCTTATAGAGAATTGAAAATGGAGGATCGAATTACTTTAACGTTGTATGAGAAACTGACCCCCCCCCCTCACAAATTTGTTTAAATATTGTAATTTTTCAAAAATATTTTTGAATCGGAAAGTTTAAGTAACAAGCGATAGGACTGTGTTGAAAAAATTTAAAAAAAAAAAAAAAAAAGGAAAAAAAAAAGGAAATTAAACGTGGTGGTAGTCTGCTTCAGGTCCGCCCATATTTCTTTTTCTTTTTTCAGTGCCGTCTTATCGGTTATTACATAAAGTTTCCGATTATAAAAAAAATAAAAGTTAGAAAAAATTTCAAAATTTAAACAATTCTTTTTGGTGGTGGTAGTGGTGGGGCTCAGTTTCTCATACAACGTTATATTAAATCGATCCTCCATTTTGGAACCACTGGCGTTCGGTTCGTTTTGTTTTTTTTGGGGTGGGGGACGTATTGTTGCTCTTGTTTTTGTCTTTTTCAAGTTTTCTTTAGTTCTTACGATGGCATCTTCGGAAACTCCAAGAATGGCTTTATTAAAAAAAATTCGCAAAGAATTCCGTTGTTGAATATGTGCAGCAAAAAAGTTAATTACACAGGATCGATTTACTATAAGATTTTATGAAAAACTGAGCCCCCCCCCCAATTAAAATTGTTTAAATCTTGAAATTTTTCGGAAACTTTAGGGTTTAATTGATCAGATTGTACTGAAAAAAGTAAAAAAAAAAAAAAAAAAAAATGATAATCAATCAATTTACAGGTGGTGGTAATGTCGTTCCGGCAAGTGATTCCAAAATGGTGGATTGATTTACTATAACGTTGTATGAGAAACTGAGCCCCCACTAAAACTGTTTAAATATTGAAATTTTTCCGAATTTTTTTTATCAGTCGGAAAATTTAGGGTGTAATCGATAAGGTTACACTGAAAATATTTAAAAAAAAACAAAAAAAAAACAACAATAAATTTAAGGGTGGTAGTCTTCTTCAGGTCCGCCTTTTATTTTACTCTTCGGGGCAGATTTAAAAAGTTAAAAAAAAAAATAGATGATTTCAGGATTTGTCATCGAAAGCCATAATTTGAACAACATAAGGATGTGCATTGTGGTACAGTGGATATCGGCTCGGAACGAGAAACTGGGGAGCCGAGTTTGAATTCCAGTTGAATTCATTGCATTCACTTACGCGCAAATACCCTTGGGAAAGGTATTAATCCGTCTCTTCCTTCCAGTTATGGGTTAAATAGCAGGACAGATTGGGTTCTATAGCCTTGGTCGGTAATCAGTCTACCGCAGAAAGCAATGGCAACCTACTGCAGGATAATCTTCTGCCCAGTCAGTCATGTCTCTTTCGAGACATGATCGCCCAAGCGTGTATCACGTATGGCACTTAACTGACTGAAGGTACGCGGATGATACACTACTAATTGCAGACACAGAAAGGAAACTACCAGACCTCCTACAGAAGGTAGCTGAAGAGAGTGACAAGAAAGGACTACAAATAAACTGCAAGAAAACCGAATGCATGGTCATCAGCCAAAAGAGCAACCCAAAATGCCAAATACAAGTGGGGAATATTAAAATCAGGCAGGTACAAAAATTTAAATACCTGGGAAGTGTGATAACTGAAGACGGAAAGTGTGACACAGAGATCCGAAGGCGAATTGGCATGGCGAAGGACGCGTTCCAGAAGCTGAATAAAGTATTAAGACACAGGAAACTTTCATCAGAAACAAAACAAGAGTACTAGATTGCTATGTGATGTCAGTTCTTCAATATGGCAGTGAATGTTGGACAATGTCATCAGAGATTAAGGAAAAATTTGAAGCAACTGAAATGTAGTTCTACAGAAGGATGCTGTGAATATTATGGACTAAGCATGTGAGCTAGGATGAGGTTTTGGAAAGAATGGAAACGAAAAGGAAATTAATATTGAGCATCAGGAAGAGGCAGCTAAAGTTTCTGAGACATGCAATGAGGAAGGAGGGCTTGGAGAACCTGATACTAACAGGACAGATAGAGGAAAAAAGAAACAGAAGAAAGCAGCAGATAACATATTTGAAGGACCTCAGCAGGTGGATGACAGAACGGGGGTTGCGAGATGTTACAGGAGAAAGCGTGCTAAGAGCCACCAGAGATAAGGAGACGTGGAAGGCCATGATCGCCTACGTCCTGAAAAGACAAAGCACATAGAAGATAATTCCCAATGAGTCTTGCATTTAACTAATAAAATCATAGACCGCAACAAATAAATTTTTAAAAATTTTCTTGGATTTACTTGGAGGCGGGGTAACAGAGGCCAAAAAATACTTTTACCAAGATTTTTTAAATACAATAATTTAAAAAAAAATTTTAATTCATTTATGAATGAGTGCTGAAAGTTTCATTAAAATTCGACAATTATTTGAGTTTTGCGCTAATTTCGAAAGTAATTTGTTTGTCACCGGAAAAAAAAAGTGGGTGGTGTCATCATTACGTTTTCCATTGTAAACAGTCGTAACGTTTTTTTTAGCCTTTAACTTAAAAAAAAAAAAAAATGCAATGGCAACCTACTGCGGAATAATCTTCTGCCCAGTCAGTCATGTCTCTTTCAAGACATGATCGCCCAAAGCATGTATCACGTATGGCATTTAACTGACTGACTGAATATAATAGTCGGAAACAAAATTCAAACTTCTACTGAGCATAAAGTGAGGGATCGGCTTTCTATTGTCGTGAAGTAATAAACTGATCCCCCTAATTATACTTAGCATAATAATGTAATATAATCTTTTCTCCTTCCTATTATTTAATAGGACAGATTGGGTTCTATAGCCTTGGCTGGCAACCAGTCTACCACAGAAAGCAATGGCAACCTACTGCGGAATAATCTTCTGCCCAGTCAGTCATGTCTGTTTCTAGACATGATCGCCCAAGCGTGTGTCCCGTATGGCACCTGACTGACTGACTGAATATAATAGTTGAAAACATGATTAATGCCTCTACTGGGCACAAAATGGGGGATCGGTTTTCTATTGTTATGAAGTAATAAACTGATTCCCTCCAAATATCCTTAATATAATATTGTAATATAATCTATCTCTTCTCCTTCCGGTTATGTGTTAAATAATAGGACAGATTAAGTTCTATAGCCTTGACTGGCAACCAGTCTACCGCAGAAAGCAATGGCAACCTACTGCAAGATAACCTTCTGCCCAGTCAGTCATGTCTCTTTCGAGATCGCCCAAAGCGTGTCTCAAGTATGGTATTTAAGTGACTGAAGCGGTTCACACTCCACCCACGTCTATTGTACAGGTTAAGATGTTCATCCCTTGTTCCCTGTTTAGGATTTGGTTTCCGGCTTTCTCTTTTTCAATCTTTTCACTTTTCTTTTTCTTTTCTTTAATTGGAGTAGAGAGACTAAACTATCGCCCGGTTCACTCTCTACCTACGTCTATTGTACAGGTGAAGAGGCTCATCCCTTGTTCCCTGTTTAGGATGTGGTTTCCGGCTTTCTCTTTTCCAATCTTTTCACTTTTCTTTTTCTTTTCTTCAATTGGAGTAGATAGACTAAACTATCGCTCGGTTCACACTCCACCCACGTCTATTGTACAGGTTAAGAGGCTCATCCCTTGTTCCCTGTTTAGGATGTGGTTTCCGGCTTTCTCTTTTCCAATGTTTTCACTTTTCTTTTTCTTTTCTTCAATTGGAGTAGATAGACTAAACTATCGCTCGGTTCACACTCCACCCACGTCTATTGTACAGGTGAAGAGGCTCATCCCTTGTTCCCTGTTTAGGATGTGGTTTCCGGCTTTCTCTTTTCCAAATCTTTTCACTCTTACCTAGCCCCCTGCATATCAGTGGCGTTACCGCCTTGCTCGAGGTGATATGATTAAAAAAACAAAAAAAAAAAAAAAAAACCGTGTATTTGGTGGTAGACTAATTGCGGGATTAGTTACCGCAGACTCAGGATAAGCAATATCTGAGCAGTAATAAAAAAGAAGGGAAATTCCTGAACATAATGCAACGAGATGGATTCAATTTAAAAGAATAATTTCTTTTTATATGTTTTGTTTATATAGACTAGCGTATTTCATTTAGATATTTCTTTTGTTTTTATTCCCGTTGCCATCCTCTTAAATGTTTCACATTATGTAGATTGTGCTTCTTAAGCCGAATTGGTGTTAATCAAATATTAACATTAGGCACCGCTAAGAAGTTGATTTTATAAAAGACGGGTTTCTTTGTTTCTTGTATTGTGTGGATGACGATTAATTGAGGAGGAAAGAGTGCGATTATGTGTCGTCGGGACATTGTGTCCGATTCAGCAGCTTGAAAATTTCCTTGATAAATCGTCACTGTTTTCGCTTTCTGGTCTCTAACTGAAGATTTAGCTTCACGCTAAAAAATGTAAGTGACAGGCTCCACAGAATTTGGCCTAAACATGTGTGCATAGACGTTATCGGCTCGGAACGAGAAATCGGGGAGCTGAGTTCGAATTCCAGTTGAATTCATTGCATTCACTTACGCACAAATACCCTTGGGAAAGGTATTAATCCGTCTCTTCCCTCCAGTTATGGGTTAAATAACAGGACAGATTGGGTTCTATAGCCTTGGTCGGCAACCAGTCTACCGCAGAAAGCAATGGCAACCTACTGCGGGATAATCTTCTGCCCAGTCAGTCATGTCTCTGTCGAGACATGATCGCCCAAGCGTGTATCACGTATGGCACTTAACTTAACTGACTGACCGTGCAAAAGTACCGTGAAAAATTATTAGGACAAGAACTATGTGAATTCAAGAATCCACCCATTGTGGATTATCTAACCATTAAATGTTAATTTAATCTGTGAAAGAAACGCATTCGTGAATCTATTGTTGATTATTGAACCATTAAATATTAATTTAATCTGTGGAAGGAACTCGTTCGTGAATCTTTTGTGAAATATCTCACCATTAATCTGTGGAAGAAACGCGTCACATGAACACTTTTTTATACTTTGATATATTTATATCTAAAAATATTCTTGATATATAAAATTTATATATTCTTTTCACACACACACGTATATATATACAGTAGCGAGCATAAAGATCAGAACGATGTTAAGAAAAAATATTGGCTTCTGCTCCGATGAGCTTAGATCACTGGTGCCGCCCAAGCACGAATTTACACGAGATACTAGATTAGCAACTAGGTCCCACCCTTTTACAGTTAAACAAATAAGATGCAACCGTAAATTCTACTCCAACAGCTTCTTTTCTCGCGCTTCCCGCCTGTGGAACTCCCTTCCACAAGTCTGCTTTCCCGACAGTTACAATCTCCAGGTGTTTAAATGTAGGGTCAATAGACACCTCCTATCACACTAACTCCCAACTATTCTCACAACACTCTCATCTACCCAACCCTCATTCTCGGTATCCTCACCCGCCTATCACACACCCTCTGTTATTTCCTATATTTAACCAGCCTTTATCCACTCTACGTAGCCCCCTGCACAGTAGTGGCAGTGACATGCCTTGCTCGGGGTGAAACGCTTATAAAAAAAAAAAAAAAAAAAAAAAAAATTACAGCTTCATATAACATTTTATCAAGAAAAAATAAGGAAATAAAAGTAAATTATATAGTTCCAAAATATAAAGCTCAATAAACTTATTTTGATAAAGTTATAAGAATTGTGTTCATTTCAGCGATGAGTCAAAGTTTAAGCTGTTCGGTTTTGACAGGAGAAGGTTGGACGCAGTCCTAAGGAGCGATATTTGCCTCAGTGCACTAAAAGTAACGTTAAATTTGGAGGTGGAAGTGTGATGGTGTTTGGCATTGGTGTTCGTTCTGATCTTTATGCTTGCTACTACACACACACACACACACACACACACACACATGTGCACCTTTTCGGGGCCTTCCTCTCAACGGTTTTACTTGCACATGGGCCTCATTCACTGATGTGAGTCTACATTATAACGATATACAAGTGTCTTGTAAATATACGAGTTCACATGTCTAACAGCGAAATAAGATTTACGAATAATTTCGAAAAACGGCAAACCTTGTGTTCTTAGAATGCAACGTGAACCTCATTATGCATTATATAATGGAAATAATATAATATAATCAAAAAATAATTAAATTTGTTTTTAAATAAAAATACATTGCGACACGGAAAATCATTTTCACAAAGATCTATCATTGATGATGAGGTAGAAATCTCGAAACAGAATTTTCCTTGTCGCAATGTATTTTTAATTTAAAAACATATTTAATGATATGTGTGTGTGTGTGTGTGTATGTGAGTGTTTGTGTGTGTGTGTGTGTATATGTATGTGTGTTTGTTTATATATATATATATATATATATATATATATGAGACAAATTAAGGCAGACACGTTATTTCATGGTAAATCGGAATTATTTTACAAAGGATAAAGACGGAAACTGATGATGGTTTGCCTAAAATAGGCCTACACTTCCGATTTACCATGAAATAACGTGTGCCTTAATTTGTCTTATATTTGCTCTCAGTCTTCTCACTTTTTTTTTTTCAATTGGAGTAGATAGATCTATCTATCGCCCGGTTCACACTCCACCCACATCTATTGAACAGGCTAAGAGGCTCACTCTTGTTCCCTGTTTAGGATGTGGCTTCCGGCTTTCACTTTTCCAATCTTTTCACTATTACGTAGCCCCCTGCACATCAGTGGCGTTACCGCCTTGCTCGGGTTGATACAATTTTTAAAAAAATATATATAGTTATATACATATATATTTAGAGCTCTCTTAAAGAGTTATCCTGCCACTGTATGTACAGGATACTCCTTTGGATTCTTCTATACTCACACAGAAAGCTGATATATATATAATCTATTTAAATTTTTTTTAAAGTCGGATTTACCCCAAGCAAGGCAGTAAAGCCACTAAGACGCAAGAGGGTTACTGGATGTGAAAGAATTACAAAATAGAAACATTATTTAAGGAGCAAGAACGAAAGAAGAGTAATCAAGAAGAAAGTAGATAACGATTGGCTTTCAGTTAATTTTTTTTTTAAAGTCGGATTTACCCCAAGCAAGGCAGTAAAGCCACTAAGACGCAAAGGAGTTACTGGGAGTGAAAGAATTACAAAACAGAAATATTATAAAGAAGCAAGAACAAAAGAAGGGTAAGGTAAGGACAGTAGATAATGATTGACTTTGAGTTAAAAATTTTGAAAAATAAATTTGACTGGAAAGAATGGAACCGGAAGGGAGTTCTACAAGTGAGAAGTGTGAGAAAATAAACTGTTAGCACACACACAAACACGCGCGCGCGCGCGCACACACACACACACACACACACACACACACACACACATATATATATATAACATAGTGATGATCCACGTATACTGTCTTAATAATATGTATAGGAAAAACTACTAAAAAGTTGTAAGTTTAAAAATGTATTTTTCTGACAGTATTTATTTCTATTATTATATTTGATATTTCAGACCGTCCTTGGCCTTTCATCAGGAACAAATGATTTTAAAATTTAAATTAGAAACGTTTTCTGCGAGAGCGTTCGTCCGAGAGATTGTTTACATCACGTGACGCAAAAAGCGACAGAATTTTTTAATATTTGTAAACATAAACCTATCTTTAATAATATTTATAAATTTTGTTTTAAAGGAAATTTTTTTAAGTGTATCTAAAAAATGTTTAAATATTGAAATATTTATAAAGATTCAAAACACCTAAGTCCCTATTTAACTCTAGCCTGTATGCATTGAATTTTAAAATCCAGTATTTTTCTTTCTTTCTGCGTGAGTAGGTAGAACTAAAATCAGTATCTATTAGTAAATATTTGCAGTTTTCTAATGTGTGTCCCGGTTGATTGAAGTGTTCTGCTTTGGGGGCATACGTGTTGTTTTGGCGTATGCTCAGTTTGTGATTATTGAAACGGAATCTAAAGCTATTTCCAGATTCACCAATATATCCACTATTTGGACATATTGAACAGAAGAGAAAATACATTATGTTTTGGCTGTCACAGGTGAGGAATATATATATATATATATATATTCTGAATAAGGAACGAAAAAAATATTAACAACGTTCAAAATATTAATTTTACACAGTGCTCATTATACAAATAGAGCTATGAATATTTATTATAAATTATACTTTAGAACATGTTCAAATTACAATCTACAATTGAAAGGACAATGTCTCATTTACACCTGTACCTTTCTTTGTGTATTTCATCATGTCTCTTTAATTCATTCTCTTTCTCTCCTGTTTTCCTTCGTTTGTTTTATATTTCCTCGATGTCCCTTTTATGACCGCCCCCCCCCCATTCTGGTTTCTCATTTTCCTTACCCCCTTTACCTCGCACACAAAAGTCTACCAATATGAGGAAGCGAATTTTCCATCTCTGTTCAAAAATAGCGTTTACTACCTGATGAGAAATTGTCCGTTCTATGTCGAAAGAAAATGTACACTTTGTAGTAGATTGTAATTTGAACATGTTCTAAATTTATATATATATATTTATTGATTGTTTAATTACTTAGTTTCTGGTCATAATAAGATAAGACCAATGCACATTTGCATTAAAAAGTGTTCAATACAATTATATTGTAGAATTTTTGAATATTTTCCATTTGTAAACGAGTTACTACGCGACCTAGGTTTCTACCATGACTAGTGTCTTCAGGCGATTTGCAATAACTTTGTTATTGTTATTGCAAATCTCCTGAAGACACCACTCATGGGAGAAACCTAGGTCGCGTAGTAACTCGTTTAGAAATGGAATATATATGACGCCAATTCGGTCGGGTTTCAATCCTGGGTTAAACCAATCGGAGTCTAACCGTACTGATGAGCTGTGATACAGCGAAACAGATCGGACTGTGGATGACTATATATATATATATATATATATGGTTAACTAAAATAAAGACAAGAGGAAAACTGTTATTTAAAATCGCCTACGCGTTTCGTCCGTGATGGACTTTTTCAAGGCAGAAAGACGAAATGAGTTTTATTCTAAATTACGTATCTATAGACAAAATTAGTGTTGGTAACCACAAAGACGCTCACAAATCATTTCAAAAAATTAACGGAATATTTCAGTTTTTAGAATTTCTTCATGTGTAATTGCAAAGTCACGCGACGTTAAGATGAAGGCAATTTATTAGTTTTCTTCGAAAATTGTCCATTCTGTGTGTTTAGTATGTTACAGAACTCCCCCACGTGCAGTGCAAAAGCACGAGATTTTAGAATGAAAAAAGGAAATCAACCGTTTTCTTTGAAATTCCCATCATGCATTTTAGTTTGTTTCAATATAGTTTCCACAAGCAATGGTGAGATTGGGAAAAATTTAGAATAAAGCTCATTTCGTCTTTCTGCCTTGGAAAAGTCCATCACGGACGAAACGCGTAGGCGATTTAAAATACAGTTTTCCTCTTGTCTTTATTTTAGTTAACCATACTGTCCATAATCTCGGATTAAAACTGAGTATATTATTACATATATATATATATATATATATATATATATATATATATATATATATTCTAAACATATGCTATTAAATATAAGATACAATGAATGTCTATTATGTTTAATCATGAGGCGTTCTAAACGTCGTATTTTGGCTTTAATTTCAGTTGAAAATAAAGACAAAAATTCTCCAACATTTGGATAATTATTTATTGGTTTTCTTCTAAGCTTTCGGCTCACATGAGCCATCTTCAGAGAGGTAGTTTAAACTGAAATATTATGAAATCCACCATCACCGACGATTTTATTTTGTGTTGACATAAAACTCCACTTGGCAACGGCAATAGTTACCAAAAATAATAAACGCAGTTCTTAAGTTTGCGATGCGGTTTTATGACGTCACACCGCGGGATAGCGCGAAATGTCAACAAAACCATGTAGTCAAATGCAATGTAATATGTTATTTCCTGTTTTAAAGTTGATTTTATTGAGTGTTGGTTGTTTTGATTTGATGTACATGGCCTCCAATATCTGCAGGTTCCTCTTACTGTGTGTATGAGTAAGGATCACCGTATTGTTGACCCAAATCTGTCTGATATTACCTACATGTTTATGTTTTTCAGAGAAATGTTGTTTAATAGTACTCTGATCAGAAAGATGACATGTAAGTCGACGGGAGAGCGTGGTTGTAGCTTAGAAGAAAATCAATAAATAATTATCCAAATGTTGGAGAATTTTTGTCTTTATTTTCAACTGAAATTAAAGCAAAAATACGACGTTTAGAACGGCTCATGATTAAACATAATAGACATTCATTGTCTCTTATATTTAATAGCATATGTCTAGAAAATTACTTGCTGCCTCGATATACTATATATATATATATATATATATATATATATATATATATATATATATATATATATAAACAGACACACACGAATTTAATTAAAAATGACCGACAAAGTAGTATTGTTAAGTTTGTATTTATTTATTTATTTATTTTTTGTTCTTATAATTTTCGTCCTTTCTGGACATCAATTATGTGGAATTCGCACTTTCCGCAGTACTTTTTTCCCATGGTCGACGATGATTTTATTTTTACTTTTAACTGAATGTATGGATAGTCTTATTGTTGTATTATTATAGGAATTATTTATTTTTCAAACCCGTTTTAAAATTGCTTATCTGTCATTCGGATCTTACGGGTGGAGTGTCATTCGGATCTTACGGGTGGAGTGTCATTCGGATCTTACGGGTGGAGTGCCATTCGGATCTTACGGGTGGAGTGCCATTCGGATCTTACGGGTGGAGTGTCATTCGGATCTTACGGCTGGAGTGTCATTCGGATCTTACGGGTGGAGTGCCATTCGGATCTTACGGGTGGAGTGCCATTCGGATCTTACGGGTGGAGTGTCATTCGGATCTTACGGGTGGAGTGTCATTCGGATCTTACGGGTGGAGTGCCATTCGGATCTTACGGGTGGAGTGTCATTCGGATCTTACGGGTAGAGTGTCATTCGGATCTTACGGGTGGAGTATTATTAAGTTATAATTATCAACAATAATTTTTGGGTAAAATTTTTCAAGTCATTTACACCGCGTTGTGGTTTAATGGATATCGTCTCGGAACGAGAAATGGGGGAGCCGAGTTCGAAATCCATTTGAATTCATTGCATTCACTTACGCACAAATACACTTGGGAAAGGTATTAATCCGTCTGTTCTCCCAGTTATTGGTTAAATAATAAAACAGATTGGGTTCTATAGCCTTGGTTGGCAACCAGTCTACCGCAGACAGCAATGGCAACCTACTGTAGGATAATCTTCTACCTAGTCAGCCATGTCTCTGTCAAAACATGATCGCTCAATGCGTGTATCACGTATGGCATTTGACTGAATATAATCGTCGGAAACATAATTAAAACTTCTACTGTGTGTAAAGTGTGAAATCGTTTTTCTATTGTTATGAAGTAATAAACTGCTTCTCCACTAATTATACTTAATATAATAATGTAATATAATCTATCTCTTCTCCTTCCAGTTATGGGTTAAACAATAAGACAGATTTGGTTCTATAGCCTTGGCTGGCAACCAGTCTACCGCAGAAAGCAATGGCAACCTACTGCATGATAATTTTCTGTCCAGTCAGTCATATCTCTTTCAAGACATGATCGCCCAAAGCGTGTATCACGTATAGCACTTAACTAACACTAATATTGGCCATTGAGCATAATTTTTACGGATTCTATATTATTTGCTATGGATTCCCGAGAAAGATATTGGCGTGATTTCCCATTGGCTTCAGAATTTAGAATTCAAAATTTTCACACCGCAGCTAGAAAACCCAGTCTATTTCTCTATTTAACTCATATCTTGGATGTCAAGAGGGGACGGTTTCATGCCTTTTCCCAACATTAGTGCGAAAGTAAGCGCAATAAATTAAAGCCGGAATTTAAGCCCTAACCCTGCCTCTTGCATTTTCTATGCGGCCGATATCCGTTGCCCTACCAGTCCATCGATGAAAATATTATGGATAATTGCATCATGAAAGTGGAGTAGATAAGTAGATAACTCTAGAAATGATATATGGCGACCTACCAAGAGTATCAACCTTAGTTCAAAAGAGACGTGCCCAGTTTGCTGGCATTGGGCACGTGCCACAGATGAATTTGTTTCATTGTTTGTATTATGGAGGCACCCATCATCTCACAATCGATCTCGTAAATTAACCTTTTCAGACAGGATACATAGAGATACAGCTATCGCCAAGGAAGACCTTACAGGAGCTATGACAAATAGGGAATACTGGAAGGGTGTAGTGAGTTCTATAGTGTTGTGGGATATCCCCTTTGTATATGATAATGGACTCGACTGAGTATACATATACTCCCGTAATAGAGAGAACAGCAGTTGAGATTTGAGTGTATCGTAGAGATCCGTAAGAGTTATGGAAGAGTAAAAGAACTGATACGTAAGTTACCGAGAGATACCAAAGTTACCCAGAGATTACCGCATCAGAAGTCAGACTAGCTCTGTGCTCCACCCAGCTAGAATAATATGCACGGATATACTATTTCAACGATTTCAATTCAAGACTTGTATATATTTATTTCTTATTAATAGTATTCTTGGATTTACTAAACTGCGTTCAAGTTTGTATATTACGTTCAATATAATCTACTTTTCTATCTCAATATCTGTTTTTGTTGTTCATTATTTTGTGCGATTCCACAACCGGATTCCACAACAAATTAGCGAGGAAGATTCGTACACAAGTCGCCACAACAAATTGGCGACGAAGATTCGTACACAAGTCGCCATAACAAATTGGCGACGAAGATTCGTACACAAGTCGCCATAACAAAATGGCGACGAAGATTCGAACACAAGTCGCCACAACAAATTGGCGACGAAGATTCGTACACAAGTCGCCACAACAAATTGGCGACGAAGATTCGTACACAAGTCGCCACAAAAAAATGGCGACGAAGATTCGTACACAAGTCGCCACAACAAATTGGCGACGAAGATTCGTACACAAGTCGCCACAACAAATTGGCGACGAAGATTCGTACACAAGTCGCCATAACAAAATGGCGACGAAGATTCGAACACAAGTCGCCACAACAAATTGGCGACGAAGATTCGTACACAAGTCGCCACAACAAATTGGCGACGAAGATTCGTACACAAGTCGCCACAACAAATTGGCGACGAAGATTCGTACACAAGTCGCCACAACAAATTGGCGACGAAGATTCGTACACAAGTCGCCACAAAAAATGTCGACGAAGATTCGTACACAAGTGGCCACAACAAATTGGCGACGAAGATTCGTACACAAGTCGCCACAACAAATTGGCGACGAAGATTCGTACACAAGTCGCCACAACAAATTGGCGACGAAGATTCGTACACAAGTCGCCATAACAAAATGGCGACGAAGATTCGTACACAAGTCGCCACAACAAATTGGCGACGAAGATTCGTACACAAGATTCGTACACAAGTCGCCACAACAAATTGGCGACGAAGATTCGTACACAAGTCGCCACAACAAATTGGCGACGAAGATTCGTACAGAAGTCGCCACAACAAATTGGCGACGAAGATTCGTACACAAGTCGCCATAACAAAATGGCGACGAAGATTCGTACACAAGTCGCCACAAAAAAATGGCGACGAAGATTCGTACACAAGTCGCCATAACAAAATGTCGACGAAGATTCGTACACAAGTCGCCACAAAAAAATGGCGACGAAGATTCGTACACAAGTCGCCACAACAAATTGGCGACGAAGATTCGTACACAAGTCGCCATAAGAAAATGGCGACGAAGATTCGTACACAAGTCGCCACAAAAAAATGGCGACGAAGATTCGTACACAAGTCGCCATAACAAAATGGCGACGAAGATTCGTACACAAGTCGCCACAAAAAAATGTCGACGAAGATTCGTACACAAGTCGCCACAACAAATTGGCGACGAAGATTCGTACACAAGTCGCCACAACAAATTGGCGACGAAGATTCGTACACAAGTCGCCACAAAAAAATGGCGACGAAGATTCGTACAGAAGTCGCCACAACAAATTGGCGACGAAGATTCGTACACAAGTCGCCACAAAAAAATGGCGACGAAGATTCGTACACAAGTCGCCACAACAAATTGGCGACGAAGATTCGTACACAAGTCGCCACAACAAATTGGCGACGAAGATTCGTACACAAGTCGCCACAACAAATTGGCGACGAACATTCGTACACAAGTCGCCATAACAAAATGGCGACGAAGATTCGTACACAAGTCGCCACAACAAATTGGCGACGAAGATTCGTACACAAGTCGCCATAACAAAATGGCGACGAAGATTCGTACACAAGTCGCCACAAAAAAATGGCGACGAAGATTCGTACACAAGTCGCCACAACAAATTGGCGACGAAGATTCGTACACAAGTCGCCACAAAAGAATGGCGACGAATATTCGTACACAAGTCGCCACAACAAATTGGCGACGAAAATTCGTACACAAGTCGCCACAAAAAATGGCGACGAAGATTCGTACACAAGTCGCCACAACAAATTGGCGACGAAGATTCGTACACAAGTCGCCACAACAAATTGGCGACGAAGATTCGTACACAAGTCGCCACAACAAATTGGCGACGAAGATTCGTACACAAGTCGCCACAACAAATTGGCGACGAAGATTCGTACACAAGTCGCCACAACAAATTGGCGACAAAGATTCGTACACAAGTCGCCACAACAAATTGGCGACGAAGATTCGTACACAAGTCGCCATAACAAAATGGCGACGAAGATTCGTACACAAGTCGCCACAACAAAATGGCGACGAAGATTCGTACACAAGTCGCCACAAAAAAATGGCGACGAAGATTCGTACACAAGTCGCCACAACAAATTGGCGACGAACATTCGTACACAAGTCGCCACAACAAATTGGCGACGAAGATTCGTACACAAGTCGCCACAACAAATTGGCGACGAAGATTCGTACACAAGTCGCCACAACAAATTGGCGTCGAAGATTCGTACACAAGTCGCCATAACAAAATGGCGACGAAGATTCGTACACAAGTCGCCACAACAAATTGGCGACGAAGATTCGTACACAAGTCGCCACAAAAAAAATGGCGACGAAGATTCGTACACAAGTCGCCACAACAAATTGGCGACGAAGATTCGTACACAAGTCGCCACAACAAATTGGCGACGAAGATTCGTACACAAGTCGCCACAACAGATAGGAATAAAAAATGTCTTTTTTATTTTGTTCCTGCGTAGCTACATCAAGTTTTAATTGTTTCTTTAGTTTTTCTTTTTTGATTTAAGCTCAAGATCGGCTGTATTATTAATGAAAGAACTATTTTAGATTACCATCGTGAAAAGAAATTGACGATGAGTAGAAAAGCCCACTTCGTAGCGGTTACGAACCTGAATAGTGCTGACTGTGGTTTTATTTTTACTTATACAAATAAAATATCCAATTCCGGATGTTGCACGATCCGTAGATCTAATTAATTAAATCTTTAAGATAAAAAAAAAAATGATGTTTTAAATCGAGAATTAAAGATAGGTAAAAATTAAAGATAGAGCCAATAACTTCAATCTTAATACAGGTAGATCAGGATGTTTGAAGTATTTTCAAACTTTTTAATCTGTATCACCCCGTGCAAGGTATTAAAGCCACTAAGATACAAGGGATTATAGGGTGTGGAAGAATTAGGGACAGAAACATTAATAATGAGCAGGAAGTGGAAAGAGTAATCAGGAGGACAGTAGATAGGCATTGACATTGCATTTAAACTTTTGCAGGTTAAAGTCGGCTGGAAAGCATGGAGTAAGAAGGGAGTTTTAGAACGGGAAGCGTGAGAAAAGAAACTGCTACCATAGAACTTGCGTAGAAACTCACATGATCGCCAAAGCGTGTATCATATATGGCACTTAACTGACTGACTGAATATAATAGTTGGAAACATAATTAAAACTCCTACTGGGCATAAAGTGGGGGATCGGTTGTCTATTGTTATGAAGTAATAAACTGATCCTCCACTAATTATACTAAATATAATAATGTAATATAATCTATCTCTTCTTCTTCCAGTTTTGGGTTAAATAACAGGACAGATTGGGTTCTATAGCCTTGGCTGGCAATCAATCTAACTTAGAAAGTAATGGCAACCTACTGCGGGATAATCTTCTGCCCAGTCAGTCATATTTTGAAGTGGACATGATCGCCGAAGCGTGTATCACGTATGGCACTTAACTGACTGACTGAATATAATAGTTGGAAACATAATTAAAACTCCTACTGGGCATAAAGTGGGGGATCGGTTGTCTATTGTTATGAAGTAATAAACTGATCCCCCACTAATTATACTAAATATAATAATGTAATATAATCTATCTCTTCTCCTTCCAGTTATGGGTTAAATAACAGGTCAGATTGGGTTCTATAGCTTTGGCTGGCAGCCAGTCTACTGCAAAAAGCAATGACAACCTACTGCGGGATAATCTTCTGCCCAGTCAGTCATGTCTCGAAAGAGACATGATCGCCCAAGCGTGTTTCACGTATGGCACTTAACTGACTGACTGAATATAATAGTTGGAAACATAATTAAAACTCCTATTGGGCATAAAGTGGGGGATCGGTTGTCTATTGTTATGAAGTAATAAACTGATCCCCCACTAATTATACTAAATATAATAATGTAATATAATCTATCTCTTCTCCTTCCAGTTATGGATTAAATAACAGGTCAGATTGGGTTCTATAGCTTTGGCTGGCAGCCAGTCTACTGCAAAAAGCAATGACAACCTACTGCGGGATAATCTTCTGCCCAGTCAGTCATGTCTCGAAAGAGACATGATCGCCCAAGCGTGTTTCACGTATGGCACTTAACTGACTGACTGAATATAATAGTTGAAAACATAAAATCTTCTACTGGGCATAAAGCGGGGGATCGGTTTTCTATTGTTATTAAGTATTAAATTGATCCCCCACTAATTATACTTAATATAATAACGTAATATAATCTTTTTTATCCTTCCAGTTATGGGTTAAATAATAGGACAGATTGGGTTCTATAGCCTTGGTTGGCAGCCAGTCTACCGTCGAAAGCAATGACAACCTACTGCGGGATAATCTTCTGCCCAGTCGAGACATGTATCTTTCGGGACATGATCACCCACTTGTTTATTACGTATGGCACTTAAAGCAAACGATCTTTCCTTTCATTATCTGATAAAAAATGAACTTACTTTTCACTATCTGATGAAAAACGATCTTTCCTTTCACAATCTGATAAAAATAAAGTTTTTCTCTTCCAGAAATAAATAAGCCGAGAATGATGAAAATGCCTTTTATTTTCCTTCATTTTAGATTTTAACGTAGTAGGAAATTACTGGAAAGTAATTGAAACTCACCTGAAGTGAGATGAATGTGTAAGGCTCCTCATGCCAATGACATTTCCACCGAGCTTCTCTACGGCATATGACTTTCTTTTGATATGTTCCTCTAGAATTTATATTTAAATTTCGGGTCATCAGGAGAGAATGTGCATCGTTTCGGGGCCTTCCTCTCAACTGTTTCACTTGCACACCGGCACCCCATCACTGATGTGATGCCCCATTATAACGATATACAAGTGTGTTGTTAGATTTCCATCGTGAAAAGAAATTCTAAGTCAGTGGAAAAGCCCACTTCGTAGCCGGTTACGAATGTAAATAGTGCTGAATGTAATTTTATATTTATTTATACAAATAAAATATCCAATGTCGGATGGAGCACGACCCGTAGATCTAATTAATTAAATTGTTAAGATTAAAAAAATGATGTTTTAAATCGAGAATTAAAGATAGGTGAAAAAATAAAGATAGTGCAAATAAGTTCAATCATAACAGGTAGATCAGGACATTTTTAATCATTTCACCCCAAACAAGGCATTTCATTGGGGAAGATGATTTGAAAGGGTGGTTAGGGGGTTACATAGGGGAAAGTGATGTGAAAGAGTGGTTAGGGGGTTACATAGGGGACGGTGATGTGAAAGAGTGGTTAGGGGGTTACATAGGGGAAGGTGATGTGAAGGAGTGGTTAGGGGGTTGCATAGGGGAAAGTGATGAGAAAGTGTGGTTAGAGGTTACATAGGGGAAAGTGATGAGAAAGTGTGGTTAGGTGGTTACATAGGGGAAAGTGATGTTAAAGATTGGTTAGGGGGTTACATAGGGGAAAGTGGTGTTAAAGAGTGGTTAGGGGGTTACATAGGGGAAAGTGATGTGAAAGAGTGGTTAGTGGGTTACATAGGGGAAAGTGATGTGAAAGAGTGGTTAGGGGGTTACATAGGGGAAAGTGATGTTAAAGATTGGTTAGGGGGTTACATAGGGGAAAGTGGTGTTAAAGAGTGGTTAGGGGGTTACATAGGGGAAAGTGATGTGAAAGAGTGGTTAGGTGGTTACATAGGGGAAAGTGATGAAAAAGAGTGGTTAGGGGGTTACATAGGGGAAAGTGATGTCAAAGAGTGGCCAGGAGGTTACATTGGGGAAAGTGATGTGAAAGAGTGGTTAGGGGGTTACATAGAGGAAAGTGATGAGAAAGAGTGGTTAGGGGGTTACATAGGGGAAAGTGATGTGAAAGAGTGGTTAGGGGGTTACATAGAGGAAAGTGATGAGAAAGAGTGGTTAGTGGGTTACATAGGGGAAAGTGATGTGAAAGAGTGGTTAGTGGGTTACATAGGGGAAAGTGATGTGAAAGAGTGGTTAGTGGGTTACATAGGGGAAAGTGATGTGAAAGAGTGGTTAGGGGGTTACATAGAGGAAAGTGATGAGAAAGAGTGGTTAGTGGGTTACATAGGGGAAAGTGATGTGAAAGAGTGGTTAGTGGGTTACATAGGGGAAAGTGATGTGAAAGAGTGGTTAGTGGGTTACATAGGGGAAAGTGATGTGAAAGAGTGGTTAGGGGGTTACATAGAGGAAAGTGATGAGAAAGATTGGTTAGGGGGTTACATAGGGGAAAGTGATGAGAAAGAGTGGTTAGAGGGTTACATAGGGAAAGTGATGTGAAAGAGTGGTTAGTGGGTTACATAGGGGAAAGTGATGTGAAAGAGTGGTTAGTGGGTTACATAGGGGAAAGTGATGTGAAAGAGTGGTTAGGGTTACATAGAGGAAAGTGGAGATGAGAAAGAGTGGTTAGTGGGTTACATAGGGAAAGTGATGTGAAAGAGTGGTTAGTGGGTTACATAGGGGAAAGTGATGAGAAAGAGTGGTTAGGGGGTTACATAGGGAAAGGATGTGAAAGAGTGGTTAGTGGGTTACATAGGGGAAAGTGATGAGAAAGAGTGGTTAGGGGTTAAGCATAGGGGAAAGTGATGTGAAAGAGTGGTTAGGGGGTTACATAGGGGAAAGTGATGAGAAAGAGTGGTTAGTGGGTTACATAGGGAAAGTGATGTGAAAGAGTGGTTAGTGGGTTACATAGGGGAAAGTGATGAGAAAGAGTGGTTAGGGGGTTACATAGGGAAAGTGATGTGAAAGAGTGGTTAGTGGGTTACATAGGGGAAAGTGATGAGAAAGAGTGGTTAGGGGGTTGGGATAGGGGAAAGTGATGTGAAAGAGTGGTTAGGGGGTTACATAGGGAAAGTGATGTCAAAGAGTGGTTAGTGGGTTACATAGGGGAAAGTGATGTGAAAGAGTGGTTAGTGGGTTACATAGAGGAAAGTGATGAGAAAGAGTGGTTAGTGGGTTACATAGGGGAAAGTGATGTGAAAGAGTGGTTAGTGGGTTACATAGGGGAAAGTGATGAGAAAGAGTGGTTAGGGGGTTACATAGGGAAAGTGATGTGAAAGAGTGGTTAGGGGGTTACATAGAGAGTGATGAGAAAGAGTGGTTAGTGGGTTACATAGGGGAAAGTGATGTGAAAGAGTGGTTAGTGGGTTAAGTATAGGGGAAAGTGATGTGAAAGAGTGGTTAGTGGGTTACATAGGGAAAGTGATGTGAAAGAGTGCTTAGGGGTTACATAGAGGAAAGTGATGAGAAAGAGTGGTTAGGGGTTACATAGGGAAAGTGATGAGAAAGAGTGTTAGAGGGTTAAGAGTTAGGGAAAGTGATGTGAAAAGGGTGGTTAGTGGGTTGGCAGGGGAAAGTGATGTGAAAGAGTGGTTAGTGGGAAGGCAGAAGGGGAAAGTGATGTGAAAGAGTGGTTAGTGGGTTACAGAGGAAAGTGATGTGAAAGAGTGGTTAGGGTTACATAGGGAAAGATGAGAAAGAGTGGTTAGGGGGTTACATAGGGGAAAGTGATGTGAAAGAGTGGTGAGGGGACAGAGATAGGGGAAAGGATGAGAAAGAGGAAGAAGGGGGTTACATAGAGGAAAGTGATGAGAAAGAGTGGTTAGTGGGTTACATAGAGGAAAGTGATGAGAAAGAGGGTTAGGGGTTAGCATAGGGAAAGTGATGTGAAAGAGTGGTTAGTGGGTTACATAGGGGAAAGGATGTCAAAGAGTGGTTAGTGGGTTAAGATAAAGTGATGTAGCATAGCAGGGGTTAAGAGCAGGGGGAAAGTGATGAGAAAAGAGGAGTAGGTGGGTTAAGACAGGGGAAAGTCATGTGAAAGAGTGGTTAGTGGGTTACATAGGGGAAAGTGATGTCAAAGAGTGGTTAGTGGGTTACATAGGGGAAAGTGATGTGAAAGAGTGGTTAGTGGGTTACATAGGGGAAAGTGATGTCAAAGAGTGGTCAGGAGGTTACATTGGGGAAAGTGATGTGAAAGAGTGGTTAGTGGGTTACATAGGGGAAAGTGATGTGAAAGAGTGGTTAGTGGGTTACATAGGGGAAAGTGATGTGAAAGAGTGGTTAGTGGGTTACATAGGGGAAAGTGATGTGAAAGAGTGGTTAGAGGGTTACATAGGGGAAAGTGATGTGAAAGAGTGGTTAGTGGGTTACATAGGGGAAAGTGATGTCAAAGAGTGGTCAGGAGGTTACATTGGGGAAAGTGATGTGAAAGAGTGTTAGGGGGTTACATAGGAGGCAGTGATGAGGAAAGAGCAAGTTAGGGGGTTACATAGGGGAAAGTGAGGTGAAAGAGTGGTTAGGGGTTACATAGAGGAAAGTGATGAGAAAGAGTGGTTAGGGGGTTATTGCCAGGGGAAAGGATGGAAAGAGTGGTTAGTAGGTTACATAGGGGAAAGTGATGTGCAGAGAAAGAGGTTGTTATTAGGGAAAGTGATGTGAAAGAGTGGTTAGTGGGTTACATAGGGAAAGTAGATGTCAAAGAGTGGTTAGTGGTTACATAGGGAAAGTGATGTGAAAGAGTGGTTAGTGGGTTACATAGGGGAAAGTGATGAAAGCAGAGTGGTTAGGGGTTACATAGAGGAAAGTGTGAGATGAAGAGTGGTTAGTGGGTTGGCATATAGGGGAAAAGTGATGAAAGAGTGGTTAGTGGGTTACATTGGGGAAAGTGATGTGAAAGAGTGGTTAGTGGGTTACATTGGGGAAAGTGATGTGAAAGAGTGGTTAGTGGTTACAGAGGAAAGTGATGTGAAAGAGTGGTTAGTGGTTACATAGAGGTGCGGATGTGGAAAGAGTGGTTAGTGGGTTACATAGAGGAAAGGATGTGAAAGAGTGGTTAGTGGTTACATAGGGGAAAGTGATGTGAAAGAGTGGTTAGTGGTTAACATAGAGGAAAGCGCATGTGAAAGAGTGGTTAGTGGGTTACATAGAGGAAAGAGTGATGTGAAAGAGTGGTTAGTAGGTTACATAGGGAAAGTGATGAAAGAGTGGTTAGTGGTTGGCATAGAGTGAAAGTGATGTAAGAGTGGTTAGTGGCTACATAGAGGAAAGTGATGTGAAAGAGTGGTTAGTAGGTTACATAGGGGAAAGTGATGTGAAAGAGTGGTTAGTGGGTTACATAGAGGAAAGTGATGTGAAAGAGTGGTTAGGTGGGTTACATAGAGGAAAGTGATGTGAAAAGAGTGGTTAGTGTCACATAGAGGAAAAGTGATGTGAAAGAGTGGTTAGTGGGTTACATTGGGGAAAGTGATGAAAGAGTGGTTAGTGGGTTACATAGAGGAAAGATGTGAAAGAGTGGTTAGTGGGTTACATAGGGGAAAGTGATGTGAAAGAGTGGTTAGTGGTTATACAGAGGAAAGTGATGTGAAAGAGTGGTTAGTGGGTTACATAGAGGAAAGTGATGTGGAAAGAGTGGTTAGTGGGTTACATAGGGGAAAGTGATGTGAAAGAGTGGTTAGTGGTTAAGTAGAGGAAAGTGATGTGAAAGAGGTTAGTGGGTTACATAGAGGAAAGTGATGTGAAAGAGTGGTTAGTGGGTTACATAGGGGAAAGTGATGAAAGAGTGGTTAGTGGTTGCATTGGGGAAAGTGATGTGAAAGAGTGGTGTTAGTGGGAGAGAGAAAGCATGAAAGAGTGGTTAGTGGGTTACATAGAGGAAAGTGGATGTGAAAGAGTGGTTAGTGGGTTACAGAGGAAAGTGATGTGAAAGAGTGGTTAGTAGGTTACATAGGGAAAGTGATGTGAAAGAGTGGTTAGTGGGTTACATAGGAGGAAAGTGATGTGAAAGAGTGGTTAGTGGGTTACATAGAGGAAAGTGATGGGAAAGAGTGAGCAGGTTACATAGAGGAAAGTGATGTGAAAGAGTGGTTAGTGGAAGTCAAGTAGAGAAAGATGAAAGAGTGGTTAGTAGGTTACAGGGGAAAGTGATGTAAGAGTGGTTAGTAGGTTACATAGAGGAAAGTGATGTGAAAGAGTGGTTAGTGGTTATATATAAAAGATGAGAGTGGTTAGTGGTTACATAGAGGAAAGGATGTGAAAGAGTGGTTAGTGGGTTACAGGGGGGGGGGGGGGGGGGGGGGGGGGCAGTGATGTGAAAGAGTGGTTAGTGGGTTACATAGAGGAAAGTGATGTGAAAGAGTGGTTAGTGGGTTACATAGAGGAAAGTGATGAGAAAGAGTGGTTAGTAGGTTACATAGTGGAAAGTGATGTGAAAGAGTGGTTAGTGGGGCTATAGAGGAAAGTGATGTGAAAGAGTGGTTAGTGGGTTACATAGAGGAAAGTGATGTGAAAGAGTGGTTAGTGGGTTACATAGAGGAAAGTGATGTGATGAAAGAGTGGTTAGTGGGTTACATTGGGGAAAGTGATGTGAAAGAGTGGTTAGTGGGTTACATAGAGGAAAGTGATGTGAAAGAGTGGTTAGTGGGTTACATAGAGGAAAGTGATGTGGAAGAGTGGTTAGTGGGTTACATAGGGGAAAGGATGGAAAGAGGCGAGGTTACAGAGGAAAGTGATGCAGAAAGAGTGGTTAGTGGGTTACATAGAGGAAAGTGATGTGAAAGATGGTTAGTGGGTTACATAGGAGGAAAGTGATGTGGAAAGAGCATAGTGGTTACAGAGGAAAGTGATGAAAGAGTGGTTAGGTGGGTTACATAGAGGAAAGTGATGTGAAAGAGGAAGGAGAAGCTGCACAGAGGAAAGTGATGTAAAAGAGTGGTTAGTGGGTTTCATAGAGGAAAGTGATGAGAAAGAGTGGTTAGTGGGTTACATAGAGGAAAGTGATGTGAAAGAGTGGTTAGTGGGTTACACAGAGGAAAGTGATGTGAAAGAGTGGTTAGTGGTTATTAGAGGAAAGATGAAAGGAGTGGTTAGTGGTTACATAGAGGAAAGGATGTGAAAGAGTGGTTAGTGGTTACATTAAAAGTGATGAAAGAGTGGTTAGTGGTTACATAGAGGAAAGTGATGAAAGAGTGGTTAGTGGGTTACATAGGGGAAAGTGATGTGAAAGAGTGGTTAGTGGGCCACATAGAGGAAAGTGATGTGAAAGAGTGGTTAGTGGTTACATAGGGAAAGTGATGTGAAAGAGTGTGGTTAGTGGGTTACATTGGGGAAAGTGATGTGTGTGAAAGAGTGGTTAGTGTTTACAGAGGAAAGTGATGTGAAAGAGTGGTTAGTGGGTTACATAGAGGAAAGTGATGTGAAAGAGTGGTTAGTGGTTATGAGGAAAGTGATGTGAAAGAGTGGTTAGTGGAATAGCATAGGGGAAAGTGATGGTGGAGTGGTTAGTGGGTTACATTGGGGAAAGTGATGTGAAAGAGTGGTTAGTGGGTTATATAGAGGAAAGTGATGTGAAAGAGTGGTTAGTGGGTTACATAGGGAAAGGGATGTGAAAGAGTGGTTAGTGGGTTACATAGGGGAAAGTGATGTGAAAGAGTGGTTAGTGGGTTACATAGGGGAAAGTATGAAAGAGTGGTTATATATTGGGGAAAGGGATGTGAAAGAGGGATAGGGGTTAAGGGGAAAGTGATGAAAGAGTGGTTAGTGGGTTACATAGAGTGAGTGGAGGAAAAGAGTGGTTAGTGGGTTATGAGCAGAGGAAAGTGATGTGAAAGAGTGGTTAGTGTCAGTAGTTAGAGAGAAAGATGTGAAAGAGTGGTTAGTGGGTTGGCATAGAGGGAGGCGGATGTGAAAGAGTGGTTAGTGGTTATATAGAGGAAAGTGATGAGAAAGAGTGGTTAGTAGGTTACATAGGGGGAAAGTGATGTGAAAGATATTAGTAGCTACATAGGGGGGGGGGGGGGAGGAAGAGTGGTTAGTGGGTTACATTGGGGAGCTTTAATGGTTATTTCGTCATGGCCACAGTGCTGACGAAAGAGCGGTTAGTGGTCATTACGCAAAAAGAAGCGCGATGGCGGGTCGGTTATGATGGCGACGCGGCGCGAGCGGTCAGCGGGCCGATGAGATGGCGCTGACGTGAAAGAGCGGCTTAGTGGCCGATGATGGCGCGACTTGTTACGGTCAGCGGGTCACACACAGGCTTTGACGAGAAAGCGATGGCCAGCAGGTCAAGGGAAGGGGATGTGAAAGAGTGGTTAGTGGGTTACATAGAGGAAAGTGATGTGGAAAGAGTGGTTAGTGGTTACATAGAGGAAAGTGATGAGAAAGAGTGGTTATAGGTTACATAGGGGAAAGTGATGTGTGAAAGAGTGGTTAGTGGGGCCAGTATAGGGAAAGTGATGTGAAAGAGTGGTTAGGGTTGCGATTGGGGAAAGTGATGTGAAAGAGTGGGAATAGTGTGGTTATTAGGGAAAGGATGTGAAAGAGTGGTTAGTGGGTTACATTTGGGGAAAGTGATGAAAGAGTGCTTAGTGGGTTACATTGGGGAAAGCAGATGTGAAAGAGTGGTTAGTGGGTTACATAGAGGAAAGATGTGAAAGAGTGGTTAGTGGGTTACATAGAGGAAAGTGATGAGAAAGAGTGGTTAGGCAGGTTGCGATAGGGGAAAGTGATGTGAAAGATGGTTAGTGGTTACATTGGGGAAAGTGATGGGTAAGAGGTTGCGGGGGGGGTTACATTGGGGAAAGTGATGAAAGAGTGGTTAGTGGGTTACATTGGGGAAAGTGATGTGAAAGAGCATAGGTTGTGTGTGTGTGTGTGTGTGTGTGTGTGTGTGATGTGAAAGAGTGGTTAGTGGGTTACATTGGGGAAAGTGATGTGAAAGAGTGGTTAGTGGGTTACACAGGTGAAAGTGATGTGAAAGAGTGGTTAGTGGGTTACATAGAGGAAAGTGATGAGGAAAGAGTGGTTAGTAGGTTACATAGGGGAAAGTGATGTGAAAGATAAGGTGGGTTACAGGGGAAAAGGATGTGAAAGAGTGTCAGTGGTTGAAAGTATTGGGGAAAAGTGATGGAAAGAGAGTGGTTAGTGGGTTACATTGGGGGAGGTGGATGTGAAAGAGTGGTTAGTGGGTTATGAGTGATGAAAGAGTGGTTAGGGTTACATAGAGGAAAGTGATGAGAAAGAGTGGTTAGTAGGTTACATAGGAAAGTGATGTGAAAGAGTGGTTATGGTTACATAGAGGAAAAGTGATGGAAAGAGGAAAAAAAAAGTTAGTGGGTTACATAGAGGAAAGTGAAGGCATGTGAAAGAGGAGTTAGTGGGTTACATAGAGGAAAGTGATGTGAAAGAGTGGTTAGTGGGTTACATAGAGGAAAGTGATGAGAAAGAGTGGTTAGTAGGTTACATAGGGGAAAGTGATGAAAGAGTGGTTAGTGGGTTACATAGGGAAAGTGATGTGAAAGAGTGGTTAGTGGTTACATTGGGGAAAGTGATGTGAAAGAGTGGTTAGTGGGTTACATAGGGGAAAGGATGTGAAAAGAGTGGTTAGTGGGTTACATTGGGGAAAGTGATGTGAAAGAGTGGTTAGTGTTGCTATAGGGAAAGTGATGTGTGGAAAGAGTGGTTAGTGGGTTACATAGGGGAAAGGATGTGAAAGAGTGGTTAGAGGGTTACATAGGGGAAAGTGATGTGAAAGAGTGGTTAGTGGGTTACATAGGGGAAAGTGATGTGAAAGAGTGGTTAGTGGGTTACATTGGGGAAAGTGATGTGAAAGAGTGGTTAGTGGGTTACATAGAGGAAAGTGATGTGAAAGAGTGGTTAGTGGGTTACATAGAGGAAAGTGATGTGAAAGAGTGGTTAGTAGGTTACATAGGGGAAAGTGATGTGAAAGAGTGGTTAGTGGGTTACATAGGGGAAAGTGATGTGAAAGAGTGGTTAGTGGGTTACATTGGGGAAAGTGATGTGAAAGAGTGGTTAGTGGGTTACATAGAGGAAAGTGATGTGAAAGAGTGGTTAGTAGGTTACATAGGGGAAAGTGATGTGAAAGAGTGGTTAGTGGGTTACATTGGGGAAAGTGATGTGAAAGAGTGGTTAGTGGGTTACATAGGGGAAAGTGATGTGAAAGAGTGGTTAGTAGGTTACATAGGGGAAAGTGATGTGAAAGAGTGGTTAGTGGGTTACATAGGGGAAAGTGATGTGAAAGAGTGGTTAGTGGGTTACATTGGGGAAAGTGATGTGAAAGAGTGGTTAGTGGGTTACATAGGGGAAAGTGATGTGAAAGAGTGGTTAGTGGGTTACATAGGGGAAAGTGATGTGAAAGAGTGGTTAGTGGGTTACATTGGGGAAAGTGATGTGAAAGAGTGGTTAGTGGGTTACATAGAGGAAAGTGATGTGAAAGAGTGGTTAGTAGGTTACATAAAGGAAAGTGATGTGAAAGAGTGGTTAGTAGGTTACATAGGGGAAAGTGATGTGAAAGAGTGGTTAGTGGGTTACATTGGGGAAAGTGATGTGAAAGAGTGGTTAGTGGGTTACATAGGGGAAAGTGATGTGAAAGAGTGGTTAGTAGGTTACATAGGGGAAAGTGATGTGAAAGAGTGGTTAGTGGGTTACATAGGGGAAAGTGATGTGAAAGAGTGGTTAGGGGGTTACATAGGGGAAAGTGATGTGAAAGAGTGGTTAGTGGGTTACATAGGGGAAAGTGATGTGAAAGAGTGGTTAGTGGGTTACATAGGGGAAAGTGATGTGAAAGAGTGGTTAGTGGGTTACATAGAGGAAAGTGATGAGAAAGAGTGGTTAGGGGGTTACATAGGGGAAAGTGATGTGAAAGAGTGGTTAGTGGGTTACATAGGGGAAAGTGATGTCAAAGAGTGGTTAGTGGGTTACATAGGGTAACGTGATGTTAAAGAGTTGTTAGGGGGTTACATAGGGGAAAGTAATGAAAAAGAGTGGTTAGGGGGTTACATAGGGGAAAGTGATGTGAAAGAGTGGTTAGTGGGTTACATAGGGGAAAGTGATGTGAAAGAGTGGTTAGTGGGTTACATAGGGGAAAGTGATGTGAAAGAGTGGTTAGGGGGTTACATAGGGGAAAGTGATGTGAAAGAGTGGTTAGGGGGTTACATAGGGGAAAGTGATGTGAAAGAGTGGTTAGTGGGTTACATAGGGGAAAGTGATGTGAAAGAGTGGTTAGTGGGTTACATAGGGGAAAGTGATGTGAAAGAGTGGTTAGTGGGTTACATAGGGGAAAGTGATGTGAAAGAGTGGTTAGTAGGTTACATAGGGGAAAGTGATGTGAAAGAGTGGTTAGTGGGTTACATAGGGGAAAGTGATGTGAAAGAGTGGTTAGTGGGTTACATTGGGGAAAGTGATGTGAAAGAGTGGTTAGTGGGTTACATTGGGGAAAGTGATGTGAAAGAGTGGTTAGTGGGTTACATAGGGGAAAGTGATGTGAAAGAGTGGTTAGTGGGTTACATAGGGGAAAGTGATGTGAAAGAGTGGTTAGAGGGTTACATAGGGGAAAGTGATGTGAAAGAGTGGTTATGGGTTACATAGGGGAAAGTGATGTGAAAGAGTGGTTAGTGGGTTACATTGGGGAAAGATGTGAAAGAGTGGTTAGTGGGTTATACAGAGGAAAGTGATGTGAAAGAGTGGTTAGTGGGTTACATAGAGGAAAGTGATGTGAAAGAGTGGTTAGTAGGTTATATAGGGGAAAGATGTGAAAGAGTGGTTAGTGGCTTACATAGGGGAAAGTGATGTGAAAGAGTGGTTAGTGGGTTACATTGGGGAAAGTGATGTGAAAGAGTGGTTAGTGGGTTACATAGAGGAAAGTGATGTGAAAGAGTGGTTAGTAGGTTACATAGGGAAAAGTGATGTGAAAGAGTGGTTAGTGGGTTACATTGGGGAAAGTGATGTGAAAGAGTAAGTTAGTGGGTTACATAGGGGAAAGTGATGTGAAAGAGTGGTTAGTAGGTTACATAGGGGAAAGTGGATGTGAGAGTATTAGGTGGGTTACATAGGGGAAAGTGATGAAAGAGTGGTTAGTGGGTTACAGGCATTGGGGAAAGGATGTAGGAAAGAGGTTAGTGGGTTAAGTATAGGGAAAGTGATGTGAAAGAGTGGTTAGTGGGTTACATAGGGAAAGTGATGTGAAAGAGTGGTTAGTGGGTTACATTGGGGAAAGTGATGAAAGAGTGTTAGGTGGGTTACATAGAGGAAAGTGATGTGAAAGAGTGGTTAGTAGGTTACATAAAGGAAAGTGATGTGAAAGAGTGGTTAGTAGGTTACATAGGGGAAAGGTGATGTGAAAGAGTGGTTAGTGGGTTACATTGGGGAAAGTGATGTGAAAGAGTGGTTAGGTTACATAGGGGAAAGTGATGTGAAAGAGTGGTTAGTAGGTTGGGATAGGAAAGTGATGTGAAAGGAGTGGTTAGTGGGTTACATAGGGAAAGAAGATGGGAAAGAGTGGTTAGGGGGTTACATAGGGGAAAGTGATGTGAAAGAGTGGTTAGTGGGTTACAGGAAAAGTGATGTGAAAGAGTGGTTAGTGGCTACATAGGGAAAGTGATGTGAAAGAGTGGTTAGTGGGTTACATAGGAGAAAGATGAGTAGGAGTGGTTAGGGGGTTACATAGGGGAAAGTGTGATGTGAAAGAGTGGTTAGTGGGTTACATAGGGGAAAGTGATGTCAAAGAGTGGTTAGTGGGTTACATAGGGTAACGTGATGTTAAAGAGTTGTTAGGGGGTTACATAGGGGAAAGTAATGAAAAAGAGTGGTTAGGGGTTGTTAGGAAAGTGATGTGAAAGAGTGGTTAGTGGGTTACATAGGGGAAAGTGATGTGAAAGAGTGGTTAGTGGGTTACATAGGGAAAGTGATGTGAAAGAGTGGTTAGGGGGTTAAGATAGGGGAAAGTGATGTGAAAGAGTGGTTAGGGGGTTAAGTATAGGGGAAAGTGATGTGAAAGAGTGGTTAGTGGGTTACATAGGGGAAAGTGATGTGAAAGAGTGGTTAGTGGGTTACATAGGGGAAAGTGATGTGAAAGAGTGGTTAGTGGGTTACATAGGGGAAAGTGATGTGAAAGAGGGAGTTAGTGGGTTACATAGGGGAAAGGGATGTGAAAGAGTGGTTAGTGGGTTACAGAGGAAAGTGATGAGAAAGAGTGGTTAGGGTTACATAGGGGAAAGTGATGTGAAAGAGTGGTTAGTGGGTTACATAGGGGAAAGTGATGTCAAAGAGTGGTTAGTGTGGGTTACATAGGGTAACGTGATGTTAAAGAGAGTTGTTAGGGGGTTACATAGGGAAAGTAATGAAAAAGAGTGGTTAGGGGGTTACATAGGGGAAAGTGATGTCAAAGAGTGGTTAGGTTACATAGGGGAAAGTGATGTCAAAGAGTGGTCAGGAGGTTACATTGGGGAAAGTGATGTGAAAGAGTCGTTAGTGGGTTACATAGGGGAAAGTGATGTGAAAGAGTGGTTAGGGGGTTACATAGAGGAAAGTGATGTGAAAGAGTGGTTAGGGGGTTACATAGGGGAAAGTGATGTCAAAGATTGGTTAGGGGGTTACATAGGGGAAAGTGATGTGAAAGAGTGGTTAGTGGGTTACATAGAGAAAAGTGATGAGAAAGAGTGGTTAGGGGGTTACATAGGGGAAAGTGATGTCAAAGAGTGGTTAGGGGGTTACATTGGGGAAAGTGATGAGAAAGAGTGGTTAGAGGGTTACATTGGGGAAAGTGATGTTAAAGAGTGGTTAGGGGGTTACATAGGGGAAAGTGATGAGAAAGAGTGGTTAGAGGGTTACATTGGGGAAAGTGATGTTAAAGAGTGGTTAGGGGGTTACATTGGGGAAAGTGATGAGAAAGAGTGGTTAGAGGGTTACATTGGGGAAAGTGATGTTAAAGAGTGGTTAGGGGGTTACATTGGGGAAAGTGATGAGAAAGAGTGGTTAGAGGGTTACATTGGGGAAAGTGATGTTAAAGAGTGGTTAGGGGGTTACATTGGGGAAAGTGATGAGAAAGAGTGGTTAGAGGGTTACATTGGGGAAAGTGATGTTAAAGAGTGGTTAGGGGGTTACATTGGGGAAAGTGATGAGAAAGAGTGGTTAGAGGGTTACATAGGGGAAAGTGATGTTAAAGTGTGGTTAGGGGGTTATTTAGGGGAAAGTGATGAGAATGTGTGGTTAGTTGGTTACATCGGGGAAAGTGATGTGAAAGAGTGGATAGGGGGTTACATAGGGGAAAGTGATGTTAAAGAGTGGTTAGGGGGGTTATTTAGGGGAAAGTGATGAGAAAGTGTGGTTACTTGGTTACATCGGGGAAAGTGATGTGAAAGAGTGGATAGGGGGTTACATAGGGGAAAGTGATGTTAAAGAGTGGTTAGGGGGTTATTTATGGGAAAGTGATGAGAAAGTGTGGTTAGTTGGTTACATCGGGGAAAGTGATGTGAAAGAGTGGATAGGGGGTTACATAGGGGAAAGTGATGTTAAAGAGTGGTTAGGGGGTTATTTAGGGGAAAGTGATGAGAAAGTGTGGTTAGTTGGTTACATCGGGGAAAGTGATGTGAAAGAGTGGATAGGGGGTTACATAGGGGAAAGTGATGTTAAAGAGTGGTTAGGGGGTTATTTAGGGGAAAGTGATGAGAAAGTGTGGTTAGTTGGTTACATCGGGGAAAGTGATGTGAAAGAGTGGATAGGGGGTTACATAGGGGAAAGTGATGTTAAAGAGTGGTTAGGGGGTTATTTAGGGGAAAGTGATGAGAAAGTGTGGTTAGTTGGTTACATCGGGGAAAGTGATGTGAAAGAGTGGATAGGGGGTTACATAGGGGAAAGTGATGTTAAAGAGTGGTTAGGGGGTTATTTAGGGGAAAGTGATGAGAAAGTGTGGTTAGTTGGTTACATCGGGGAAAGTGATGTGAAAGAGTGGATAGGGGGTTACATAGGGGAAAGTGATGTTAAAGAGTGGTTAGGGGGTTACATAGGGGAAAGTGATGTGAAAGAGTGGTTAGTGGGTTACATAGGGGAAAGTGATGTCAAAGAGTGGTTAGTGGGTTACATAGGGTAACGTGATGTTAAAGAGTTGTTAGGGGGTTACATAGGGGAAAGTAATGAAAAAGAGTGGTTAGGGGGTTACATAGGGGAAAGTGATGTGAAAGAGTGGTTAGTGGGTTACATAGGGGAAAGTGATGTGAAAGAGTGGTTAGTGGGTTACATAGGGGAAAGTGATGTGAAAGAGTGGTTAGGGGGTTACATAGGGGAAAGTGATGTGAAAGAGTGGTTAGGGGGTTACATAGGGGAAAGTGATGTGAAAGAGTGGTTAGTGGGTTACATAGGGGAAAGTGATGTGAAAGAGTGGTTAGTGGGTTACATAGGGGAAAGTGATGTGAAAGAGTGGTTAGTGGGTTACATAGGGGAAAGTGATGTGAAAGAGTGGTTAGTGGGTTACATAGGGGAAAGTGATGTGAAAGAGTGGTTAGTGGGTTACATAGAGGAAAGTGATGAGAAAGAGTGGTTAGGGGGTTACATAGGGGAAAGTGATGTGAAAGAGTGGTTAGTGGGTTACATAGGGGAAAGTGATGTCAAAGAGTGGTTAGTGGGTTACATAGGGTAACGTGATGTTAAAGAGTTGTTAGGGGGTTACATAGGGGAAAGTAATGAAAAGAGTGGTTAGGGGGTTACATAGGGGAAAGTGATGTCAAAGAGTGGTTAGGGGGTTACATAGGGGAAAGTGATGTCAAAGAGTGGTCAGGAGGTTACATTGGGGAAAGTGATGTGAAAGAGTGGTTAGTGGGTTACATAGGGGAAAGTGATGTGAAAGAGTGGTTAGGGGGTTACATAGAGGAAAGTGATGTGAAAGAGTGGTTAGGGGGTTACATAGGGGAAAGTGATGTCAAAGATTGGTTAGGGGGTTACATAGGGGAAAGTGATGTGAAAGAGTGGTTAGTGGGTTACATAGAGAAAAGTGATGAGAAAGAGTGGTTAGGGGGTTACATAGGGGAAAGTGATGTCAAAGAGTGGTTAGGGGGTTACATTGGGGAAAGTGATGAGAAAGAGTGGTTAGAGGGTTACATTGGGGAAAGTGATGTTAAAGAGTGGTTAGGGGGTTACATAGGGGAAAGTGATGAGAAAGAGTGGTTAGAGGGTTACATTGGGGAAAGTGATGTTAAAGAGTGGTTAGGGGGTTACATTGGGGAAAGTGATGAGAAAGAGTGGTTAGAGGGTTACATTGGGGAAAGTGATGTTAAAGAGTGGTTAGGGGGTTACATTGGGGAAAGTGATGAGAAAGAGTGGTTAGAGGGTTACATTGGGGAAAGTGATGTTAAAGAGTGGTTAGGGGGTTACATTGGGGAAAGTGATGAGAAAGAGTGGTTAGAGGGTTACATTGGGGAAAGTGATGTTAAAGAGTGGTTAGGGGGTTACATTGGGGAAAGTGATGAGAAAGAGTGGTTAGAGGGTTACATAGGGGAAAGTGATGTTAAAGTGTGGTTAGGGGGTTATTTAGGGGAAAGTGATGAGAATGTGTGGTTAGTTGGTTACATCGGGGAAAGTGATGTGAAAGAGTGGATAGGGGGTTACATAGGGGAAAGTGATGTTAAAGAGTGGTTAGGGGGTTATTTAGGGGAAAGTGATGAGAAAGTGTGGTTACTTGGTTACATCGGGGAAAGTGATGTGAAAGAGTGGATAGGGGGTTACATAGGGGAAAGTGATGTTAAAGAGTGGTTAGGGGGTTATTTATGGGAAAGTGATGAGAAAGTGTGGTTAGTTGGTTACATCGGGGAAAGTGATGTGAAAGAGTGGATAGGGGGTTACATAGGGGAAAGTGATGTTAAAGAGTGGTTAGGGGGTTATTTAGGGGAAAGTGATGAGAAAGTGTGGTTAGTTGGTTACATCGGGGAAAGTGATGTGAAAGAGTGGATAGGGGGTTACATAGGGGAAAGTGATGTTAAAGAGTGGTTAGGGGGTTATTTAGGGGAAAGTGATGAGAAAGTGTGGTTAGTTGGTTACATCGGGGAAAGTGATGTGAAAGAGTGGATAGGGGGTTACATAGGGGAAAGTGATGTTAAAGAGTGGTTAGGGGGTTATTTAGGGGAAAGTGATGAGAAAGTGTGGTTAGTTGGTTACATCGGGGAAAGTGATGTGAAAGAGTGGATAGGGGGTTACATAGGGGAAAGTGATGTTAAAGAGTGGTTAGGGGGTTATTTAGGGGAAAGTGATGAGAAAGTGTGGTTAGTTGGTTACATCGGGGAAAGTGATGTGAAAGAGTGGATAGGGGGTTACATAGGGGAAAGTGATGTTAAAGAGTGGTTAGGGGGTTATTTAGGGGAAAGTGATGAGAAAGTGTGGTTAGTTGGTTACATCGGGGAAAGTGATGTGAAAGAGTGGATAGGGGGTTACATAGGGGAAAGTGATGTTAAAGAGTGGTTAGGGGGTTATTTAGGGGAAAGTGATGAGAAAGTGTGGTTAGTTGGTTACATCGGGGAAAGTGATGTGAAAGAGTGGATAGGGGGTTACATAGGGGAAAGTGATGTTAAAGAGTGGTTAGGGGGTTATTTAGGGGAAAGTGATGAGAAAGTGTGGTTAGTTGGTTACATCGGGGAAAGTGATGAGAAAGAATGGTTAGTGGGTTACACAGGGGAAAGTGATGAGAAAGAGTGGTTAGGTGGTTACATAGTGGAAAGTGATGAGAAAGAGTGGTTAGGGTGTTACATAGGGGAAAGTGATGTCAAAGAGTGGTTAGTGGGTTACATAGGGAAAGTGATGAGAAAGAGTGGTTAGGGTGTTACATAGGTGAAAGTGATAGGAAATGTCAGAAGGAGGGTGATAGACAGGTAAGGTTTCCAAGGATACCGAGGATGGGAAGAGTGTTTGAAAGAATGGATGCGTGTTAGTGTGTTAGGAGGTGTCTATTGACCTTACATTTAAACTCCTGGAGATTATAGCTGTCGGGTAAGCAAGTATACGGAAGTATGCGGGAAGTGCAAGAAAAGAAGCTGTTTGTGTAGAAATTGACATTCAAAATAAGTCATTTTAATTTCTTTCTTTGTTTTTTCTGGGCGGCGATGTCACTCGTACGCGTGAAATTTCAGGGAGAGAAAATGAGAGAAAAGATTAAATATAGGGAAACCTGAGGAATTGAAATATCATGAAAAAGAATTGAAATAATTCAAGAAACTATTAAATTTTTGAAGATTGTAGTTATCAGGAAGGAAAGAGAAGGGTGTTCTACTGACAAGAAGTGTGAGAAAAGGAACTATCAGAATAGAAGTGACGGTTACATTTAGCTATTTCAGCGATAAAGGGGTGGGACCGAAGTGCCAATCTAGTGGCACGATTCAAATCACGCAGCTAGGGCATCAGAGAAAAAATGCTCGTCGGAGCAGTTACCATGAAAATGTTTGTAGAAAAGATAAAGAGAAGCCACTCTACGTCGGTGAGAAAGTAACTGAAATCGAGGTGTCAGGTCAGGACACATTACATTGCAGATCCTTCTTTGGATTTTGTCAAAAATCTTGGGATGAATTGCAAGCGCACCCGACCAGATATGGCAATAGTGAATAATAGATTTGTAAGTTATTCTTTGGAATAAAACATCAAATACTATAAAACAAAATTGAAACGGCAATTCAGAAAAAAATACAAATTTGTATTAAAATCAAAATTTTGTGGTACAGTGGATATCGGCTCGGAACGAGAAATCGGGGAGCCGAGTTCGAATTCCAGTTGAATTCCTATTATTCACTTACGCGCAAATATCCTTGGGAAAGATATTAACCCGTCTTTTCCCTTCAGTTATGGGTTAAATAACAGGACAGATTGGGTTCTATGGCCTTGGCTGGCAACCAGTCTACATCAGAAAGTAAAGGTAACATACTGCGAGATAATTATCTGCCCAGTCAGTCATGCCTCTAAAGAGACATGATCGCCGAAATCGTGTATCACGCATGGTACTTAACTGACTGACTGAATTTTTAAAAAGCATCATCGTTTCTAAAAATAAGGGAGAAAAACGTGTTCAACGTTAACTGACGGAGAGGGGCACCCTTCAGTATGTAAAGGTGATGAGACAATTCTGCATTTTGTCAGATGGCTGGAGACCTCTATAATTAATTTACCCTTTAAATGAAAATTCACTAATGTTTAATCATCCATATATATATATATATATATATATATATATATATCACGTTACCCATTTTACTATAGTCAGTTGAGTGCCATACGTAATACACGCTTGGGCGATCATGTCTCGAAAGACTGGGCAGAAGATTATCCTGTAGAAGGTTGTAATTGCTTTCTGCGGTAGACTGGTTGCCAACCAAGGCTACAGAACCCAATCTGCCCTGTTATTTGACCCATAGCTGGAGGGAAGAAACGGATTATACCTATCCCAAGGGTATTTGCGCGTATATGATTGCAAAGAATTCAACTGGAAATCGAAATCAAGCATTTTCGATTTGAAGTCATCATGAAATTCCCACGGATGCTTTATTATCCATCAGATTTTAAAATTAAATTTCATACTTCTGCCTACAAAGTGAATCGTTAGTAGCAATTGTTTGTTTTACGAAACCTCTTAATCTTTTGCTCTGTGCTATTATGATAAAGCTCTAGCAGCTAAAGAGGAAGCAGTTGCTAAGGCAACCATAACAAATAGAAATCATAATCAAAAAAATCAGGCCGATGCTAACAAAGTGACAACAAAAAATAGTGTGTCGTTGAAAATATAAATAAACAAGCAGGATAGCCCGGCGTTGCTCGGGTGTAATGAAAGCTTTAAAACTAATCCATGATGCTGGAGCTCAGACTCAGCCGAAAGAATATTTGAAATACTAAAATAATTGCGACAATTTACCTATCGCACCTAATATATATATATATATATATATATATATATATATATATATATATATATACTAGCAGTATAGCCCGGCGTTGCTCGGATGTAATGAAAGCTTTAAAATTAATCCATGGTCCTGGAGCTCAGACTCTTTGGACGTTACCACGAAAAACTAAAAAGCAATAGTTGTTTCCAGTTAAAGCGAAACCGTAGACTGAAAGAAAAATGAATGAATGGATGTAAGTCAAATTTTCATTTCCTCATATCGATATCAAATAATTTGTTCGTCGTAAACTGAATTTTGAAGGCTAAATAAGTCCTCTGAGTAAATGGTATCATGGCTGAGACTAAGAACTACAATTATACCTACTTAGAGCAAAACCCGAAGCAAAAACTAAAATAAAAGGGCTGAAAAAAATACAGACATACAGGTAGATAAACAGACACACACACAAACATCTTGCCTTATATATATATATATATATAATCGATTTTCTGCACTATTGTAAGAACTGCAACCCTGAAACTTCTGAATATCGTTTCTTATGTCTTTGTCTATGAGTGTATCAAATTTGATTAAAATCGGACTACTCCTTCTATAAGCCGATTTTTTCGATTATCGATTTTCGATATTTATCGGGGGTACCTCGACACAAAACCTAGCTAAGAACACTCGCAGACAGTTATAGTACAACTATGTAAATTTTCAAGAAAATCGGTTCAGCCGTTTCGGAGTCTTCAGGTAACGGACACACACACACACACACACATTTCCATTTATAAATAAGTTTAGCTAGATAAAAAACGTGCCTCTCAGATGGCAATTTATCTTTTAGGTCAATTTTAATGAGTTTATTTTAGAAATTATTCCTGCATAATTTTAAATGTAAAAATGCAGTCATGTTTCTTTCTCCATTTCCGGTTCTTTTACGAATGACTTCATCTCATCTTGACGAGAGAAGGTAAAAAATGGCTATATGACTTCGCAGGCCAAACGCCACCTACAACGCATGCGCACATTATGTGTTCGCCGTAGACAATACATAATTTATGGTGTAAAGTAACCTCCCTCCATTCTCTCTCTTTCTTTCTTTGTCTTATTCGTTTTTGTTTGTTTGTTTTCTTCTTTTTCTTGATTCTCTTTCTTACTTTCTCTCAGCGGGCTTTCTTCGCTATTTAAAAACCATTGAAGGTAAGCGTTGGTCGTCAGATGAGATACGTACCTCAAATCGCACACGTATTCTATCCTGAATTTTAAAAGAAGACGGCAAAAAAAAAAAAAAAAACTAAAACAAAAAAACAAAAAAACAAACAAACAAAACAAAACAAAATAAAACAAGAAAAAACAAACAAACAAACAAAAAAAAAACGCACTCACAAAAAACCCCCAAAAAACGCACACACAAAATGAATGAAATACAATCACTCGAACAGACGGACGGGAATGTTGAAGAGGCCAAATTACTTACTCCCCGCCCACGTCACATAGCCGGGGAAGGCGACCTACCCAGTGGGAGGTATGGCAAATTAGTTGAGGGTACTGATTAGAGGGTAGTACCCGTGCTAAGCCGCCCACAGTTTAATACAGACGACTCGCCCCTTCTCACGTTCCAGTGTATTTGGCTCAGGTACAACAGAAAGGTGAGGTCAACTTTACAACCTGTTATTAGCCAAGTATTGAATAAATAGTCTTCAATTGGCCACAGTTAGTGGGCAGTAAGGGTCGTCGAATTTATGGCGGGAAAGAGTCGCCGAGTGATAGGAAGATTGCTGAGTGCCCCCGTCTGATTGGAACACAACGAAACATAAGGTTTCAACACGTAGTCAAACATAACCGGCTTACTGTGTGTCAGACTGGTTTTCTACACGAAGCTGACACCTGAAACTTGTTCATTTTGCTGGGGACTTTTTCTTTATAATCATATCGCCCCAAGCAAGGCATTTTACTACCACTGTTTTGCAAGGGGTTACATAGGAGGATAGTTATGAGAAAGAGTGGGTGCCTGAAAATGGGTAAGAGAAGGATGACTGTGGCCATAAAATGAGGGATCAGTTTATATATTGATTGTAATGTAGAACTGATCCCCCATTTTATATCCACATTAAATTAGTATGGAAATTATTTCTTTTTTTTTATAATCATATCGCCCCAAGCAAGGCATTTTACTGCCACTGTTTTGCAAGGGGTTACATAGGAGGAAAGTTATGAGAAAGAGTGACAGGTTATAGTGGGTGCCTGAAAATGGGTAGGAGAAGGATGACTCTGGCCATAAATGAGGGATCAGTTTATATATTGATTGTAATGTAGAACTGACCCCCCACTTTATATCCACATTAAATTAGTATGGAAATTTTTTCATTTTTTTATAATCATATCGTCCCAAGCAAGGCATTTTACTACCACTGTTTTGCAAGGGGTTACATCGGAGGAAAGTTATGAGAAAGAGCGACAGGTTATAGGGGGTGTCAGGAAGTGGGTAAAAGAAGGATGAGAATACTTGATGAGAGTGAAGTGGATGGAGAAAGGAGCATGAGAGAGAGGATTCAGGTTAGTGAGATAGAAGATGATTACTGACTTTACATTTAAATTCTTGGAGATTGTAGATTCATACTATTTTTAGTATTTATTGCCAAGTGGAAAATTCTAAATGAAAATAGAATGGTTCTTTTGTTATTATTACTTTGCAAAATTTTACAAGGCAGCCAGGAAGACTTTGCTTCGGCCAGCCAATAAGAAGAAGAGACTAGCATGGGGAAGAGTGCACATGTTATTGTGCAGTACTACAGGCTTTGATTGCTGAAGTCAACAGCCATTTCATTAAACACACACACACACACACACACACACACACACACACACACACACACACACACACAACAAAACAAAACAAAACAAAAACAAACAACAACAAACAACAACATGCGAATGGTAAGCAAAAGATAAGTATCTTTAATATTTAAAATTGTCAAAATTTTATTTTCCTTACTGTGTACTTTTTAACAAGCGATCGTCTGCTGATAAGCTTTGCTTAAAGCCCACTGGGTGGCGTGGTATTCAGTCAGTTAAATGCCATACGTGATACACGCTTTGGGCGATCATGTTTTGAAAGAGACATGACTGACTGGGCAAAAGATTATCCCGCAGTAAGTTGCCATTGCTTTCTGCGGTAGACTACTTGCCAGCCAAGGCTATAGAACCCAATCTATTCTATTATTTAACCTATAACTGGAGGGAGAAGAGATAGATTATATTACATTATTATATTAAGTATAATTAGTGGGGAATCGGTTTATTACTTCATAACAATATAAAACCGATCCCCCAATTTATGCCCAGTAGAAGTTTTAATTATGTTTCCAACTATTATATTCAGTTAGTCAGTTAAATGCCATACGTGATACACGCTTTAGGCGATCATGTCTTGAAAGAGACATGACTGACTGGGCAGGAGATTATCCCGCAGTAGGTTGCCATTGCTTTCTGCGGTAGACTGGTTGCCAGCCAAGGCTATAGAACCCAATCTGTTTTATTATTTAGCCCATAACTGGTGGGAAGAGACGGATTAATACCTTTCCCAGGGGTATTTGTGTGTAAGTGAATGCAAGGAAATCAATTGGAATTCGAACTCTGCACCCCGATTTGTCTTTTCGAGTCGATATCCACTGCACCAAAACGCACATCCTTGGTAGTAAGTGATATAAAAAGAAATGACATGAACCCTCACCCAATTTTTAATTCTGTCACATAACATCGATTCTCTAACTTTGGGTCGGGATTAATGCGCTGTCTCAGTAAACCTCTTTAAACTATGAAGAAGACTTCCCCACCCAGAGATTCGAACCTCGCAGTAGCACCTTTTGAAAAAAAAAAAAAAAAAAAAAAGACAGTGGTCGATGGAATACCTACCGCAGCGTGACAGTAGCCGAGTAAATTTGGATTAGCCGTTGGCAGCCGCACGTTAAAAATGTCCCCGTGTCACACAATGGCACAGCGGGGAGACGAGTAAATAACTTCCCTCAATAACAGGATGCTGTAGCGGCAAGCCGAGATTCGTCCCTGCCAGGGAGATTGCTTCCTCCGGGCAAACCGACTTCTTAATATCAACGAAACCACGAGTCTCTCTCCCTCCTCTCTTTCTCTCTCTCACGCAAATATACTCACAAACAATTAGACAACCCATTCCTGTCAAAGGATTAAGGAATATAACATATATCTATATATATAAAAGGCAATCCGTTAGTCTGAATGTGACTGTTCCCTATGCACACCTACATTTTTTAAGCTACGCCATTCAAACTTTCTAGGGACACATATCTACAGGCAAGCCAGGTCGACACATACTTTTTGAGTTTAAGTTCAGCAATTTTTCTCTTTCGCACTTTTTGGCCAACGGAGCCGATTGTTTACATTTGCTCCGTAAAACATCTAAGATCTAAGATGGTTGTTAAATTACGTCACAGAAATCAAATCACACACGTCAAACGTGACTAAAAATAAATAAATAAATAAATAAATAATAAATGAGCCTTTATATTTAATTTTTATTCCGACGTTTTAAAATTCATTTGGTCAACAAAAAATTGTGAAATTTTTTCACCGTAACTTTGAAACAAAGAAATATTTTTAAAAAAAAGTGTTTTTCAAACAAAAACAAAATATGTGAAAAAAAAAACAAAAAACAAAAGGTTAAATTTTCGTTTTAGAACCCGAAGGCTAATAACCCTTCATATTTTTCCAAAATAGTCTTATTTCTGTGCAAATGTAGATGCTGAACTCAAATCAACAATTATATATTCAAGAAACCGACCTTTGTTTATTTTAACGACCTGAAAAAAAAATGGGACTTCTCGCTCTTTTTGTCAGCCATTACAGGCTTAGTGGGAGTCATTTGCTGCTGAACGATTTTAGGCGTAGGAAGAAAATTTGGGCCTATTTACTTCCTTTACAGAAAAGTCCTTGCAGAAATTAGTTCGCGATTTTTTTTTTTCGGTACTTAATTTCAGAAGAAAGTTATTGACATTGAAACAAGTGAAAAAAATAAGAATTATTTGAGTGTATAAAAAGTTATTTGCGTGTGTTTGGATATATAAGGGATATTAGCCTTCGGGTCCTAAAACGAGAATTTACCATGTCTACATTTTTAAATATTCTTCGAAAATTTCTGAAATTCATTTAGTCAACAAAAAATGTAAATATTTTCCCCGTAATTTTGGAACAAAAACAAACGCAATGTTGTTTACAATATCACACAAAACATCAACTGACGTTTACTTAAAATAAAAGATAATAGATATTTTAATGGAATTGTTGAACAATTTTTAAACAACAATTTTTTATCTAATTACTTTTTTTTTTATATAACAGAGTTTTAAAGTGAGGCGCCGACTACAGGCGCTTGGAAATCGCAACACGCTGTAGTAATCATCTAAATAAAAAAATGTTCTGAGTTGCACGGGCAACGTCGGGCTATCATGCTAGTACACTATATTTAAACTGTTGAATTAGTATATAATGATTTTAATGATATTCAAGGGTCCGCATGAATGTTTTTTTTTTCACAGTTGTTTGTTTAAGTCGTTCCAGTTGCTTGCATTAGCAACATATTTCGTGTATAAGGCGCACACTCTAGGAGCCGACCAGACTATAGATATAGAAACAGCGGTTACATGACTGAGGGAATTAAATGTACATTTAAATGTTTTTAAATAAAATACGCCATTGATAATATTTTTAACTTAAAGTGTATTCTCAATATCAACTTCAATAACTTCACAAAACTCAAATAATGAGTATTTTAAAAAATATCATCTTCACTTTTGTTGTACTTAGAAGTATCAGTCTGTGATATTTCGAAATTTTATGGCAACGGAAATGAAAAATAAATCTGTTTGTGGCTCAATGTTATTTGCAGCAAGTAAATAACAAACGTGTCAAACATTTAGTGGTGGGTTTCATTTATTGTTTTCGAAATTCGTAGACGTTAATCGTCTACGAATTTCGAAAACAATAAATGAAACCCATTATCTATGTCGATAACGGGACCAGTCAAAATCACAACGACGATGGAGTCGACATAGATAACGAAACCAGTCAAATTCATAAAAATGATGGAGTCTATATGGATAACGGAACCATTCAAAATAATAATAACGATGTAGTCTATGAGAATAACATAACCAGTCAAAATCATACAACGATGGCGTCTATGTGGATAACGGGACCAGTCAAAATCACAACGACGATGGAGTCTACATAGATAACGAAACCAGTCAAATTCATAAAGACAATGGAGTCTATATGGATAACGGAACCATTCAAAATAATAATAACGATGTAGTCTATGAGAATAACATAACCAGTCAAAATCATACAACGATGACGTCTATGTGGATATCGGGACCAGTCAAAATCACAACGACGATGGAGTCTACATAGATAACGAAAACCAGTCAAATTCATAAAGACGATGGAGTCTATATGGATAACGGAACCAGTCAAAATAATAATAACGATGTAGTCTATGAGAATAACATAACCAGTCAAAATCATACAACGATGGCGTCTATGTGGATAACGGGACCAGTCAAAATCACAACGACGATGGAGTCTACAGATATAACGAAAACCAGTCAAATTCATAAAGACGATGGAGTCTATATGGATAACGGAACCAGTCAAAATAATAATAACGATGTAGTCTATGAGAATAACATAACCAGTCAAAATCATACAACGATGGCGTCCATGTCGATAACGGGACCAGTCAAAATCACAACGACGATGGAGTCTACATAGATAACGAAACCAGTCAAATTCATAAAAATGATGGAGTCTATATGGATAACGGAACCATTCAAAATAATAATAACGATGTAGTCTATGAGAATAACATAACCAGTCAAAATCATACAACGATGACGTCTATGTGGATATCGGGACCAGTCAAAATCACAACGACGATGGAGTCTACATAGATAACGAAAACCAGTCAAATTCATAAAGACAATGGAGTCTATATGGATAACGGAACCAGTCAAAATAATAATAACGATGTAGTCTATGAGAATAACATAACCAGTCAAAATCATACAACGATGGCGTCTATGTGGATAACGGGACCAGTCAAAATCACAACGACGATGGAGTCTACAGATATAACGAAAACCAGTCAAATTCATAAAGACGATGGAGTCTATATGGATAACGGAACCAGTCAAAATAATAATAACGATGTAGTCTATGAGAATAACATAACCAGTCAAAATCATACAACGATGGCGTCCATGTCGATAACGGGACCAGTCAAAATCACAACGACGATGGAGTCTACATAGATAACGAAACCAGTCAAATTCATAAAAATGATGGAGTCTATATGGATAACGGAACCATTCAAAATAATAATAACGATGTAGTCTATGAGAATAACATAACCAGTCAAAATCATACAACGATGACGTCTATGTGGATATCGGGACCAGTCAAAATCACAACGACGATTGAGTCTACATAGATAACGAAAACCAGTCAAATTCATAAAGACGATGGAGTCTATATGGATAACGGAACCAGTCAAAATAATAATAACGATGTAGTCTATGAGAATAACATAACCAGTCAAAATCATACAACGATGGCGTCTATGTGGATAACGGGACCAGTCAAAATCACAACGACGATGGAGTCTACAGATATAACGAAAACCAGTCAAATTCATAAAGACGATGGAGTCTATATGGATAACGGAACCAGTCAAAATAATAATAACGATGTAGTCTATGAGAATAACATAACCAGTCAAAATCATACAACGATGGCGTCCATGTCGATAACGGGACCAGTCAAAATCACAACGACGATGGAGTCTACATAGATAACGAAACCAGTCAAATTCATAAAAATGATGGAGTCTATATGGATAACGGAACCATTCAAAATAATAATAACGATGTAGTCTATGAGAATAACATAACCAGTCAAAATCATACAACGATGACGTCTATGTGGATAACAGGACCAGTCAAAATCACAACGACGATTGAGTCTACATAGATAACGAAAACCAGTCAAATTTATAAAGACGATGGAGTCTATATGGATAACGGAACCAGTCAAAATAATAATAACGATGTAGTCTATGAGAATAACATAACCAGTCAAAATCATACAACGATGGCGTCTATGTGGATAACGGGACCAGTCAAAATCACAACGACGATGGAGTCTACAGATATAACGAAAACCAGTCAAATTCATAAAGACGATGGAGTCTATATGGATAACGGAACCAGTCAAAATAATAATAACGATGTAGTCTATGAGAATAACATAACCAGTCAAAATCATACAACGATGGCGTCCATGTCGATAACGGGACCAGTCAAAATCACAACGACGATGGAGTCTACATAGATAACGAAACCAGTCAAATTCATAAAAATGATGGAGTCTATATGGATAATGGAACCATTCAAAATAATAATAACGATGTAGTCTATGAGAATAACATAACCAGTCAAAATCATACAACGATGACGTCTATGTGGATATCGGGACCAGTCAAAATCACAACGACGATGGAGTCTACATAGATAACGAAAACCAGTCAAATTCATAAAGACGATGGAGTCTATATGGATAACGGAACCAGTTAAAATAATAATAACGATGTAGTCTATGAGAATAACATAACCAGTCAAAATCATACAACGATGGCGTCTATGTGGATAACGGGACCAGTCAAAATCACAACGACGATGGAGTCTACAGATATAACGAAAACCAGTCAAATTCATAAAGACGATGGAGTCTATATGGATAACGGAACCAGTCAAAATAATAATAACGATGTAGTCTATGTGAATAACATAACCAGTCAAAATCATACAACGATGGCGTCCATGTGGATAACGGGACCAGTCAAAATCACAACGACGATGGAGTCTACATAGATAACGAAACCAGTCAAATTCATAAAGACAACGGAGTCTATATGGATAACGGAACCAGTCAAAATAATAATAACGATGTAGTCTATGAGAATAACATAACCAGTCAAAATCATACAACGATGGCGTCTATGTTGATAATGGGACCAGTCAAAATCACAACGACGATGGAGTCTACAGAGATAACGAAAACCAGTCAAATTCATAAAGATGATGGAGTCTATATGGATAACGGAACCAGTCAAAATATTAATAACGATGTAGTCTATGAGAATAACATAACCAGTCAAAATCATACAATGATGGCGTCCATGTCGATAACGGGACCAGTCAAAATCACAACGACGATGGAGTCTACATAGATAACGAAACCAGTCAAATTCATAAAGACGATGGAGTCTATATGGATAACGGAACCAGTCAAAATAATAATAACGATGCAGTCTATGAGAATAACATAACCAGTCAAAATCATACAACGATGGCGTCTATGTGGATAACGGGACCAGTCAAAATCACAACGACGATGGAGTCTACAGATATAACGAAAACCAGTCAAATTCATAAAGACGATGGAGTCTATATGGATAACGGAACCAGTCAAAATATTAATAACGATGTAGTCTATGAGAATAACATAACCAGTCAAAATCATACAACGATGGCATCTATGTGGATAACAGGACCAGTCAAAATCACAACGACGATGGAGTCTACATAGATAACGAAAACCAGTCAAATTCATAAAGACGATGGAGTCTATATGGATAACGGAACCAGTCAAAATAATAATAACGATGTAGTCTATGAGAATAACATAACCAGTCAAAATCATACAACGATGGCGTCCATGTCGATAACGGGACCAGTCAAAATCACAACGACGATGGAGTCTACATAGATAACGAAACCAGTCAAATTCATAAAGACGATGGAGTCTATATGGATAACGGAACAAGGTAAAATCATACCGACGATGGAGTCTTTGTGGATAACGGAACCATTCAAAATCATAACGACAATGGAATGTATGTGGCTAATTGAACCAGTCAAAATTATAACGACTATGGATTTTATATGGATAACGGAACCTGTCAAAATCATACAACGATGTCGTCTCTGTGAATAACTGGACTAGTCAAAATCATAACTACTATAGCCATTATGTGTATAACAGAACCAGTCAAAATCATACCGACGATGGAGACTATGTTCTTAAGGGAACCAGTCAAAATCATGACGATGGGGTCTATATGAATAACGGAACCAGTCAAAATAATGATGATGGGGTCTATATGAATAACGGAACCAGTCAAAATCATGACGATGGGGTCTATATGAATAACGGAACTAGTAAAAATCATGACGATGGGGTCTATATGAATAACGGAACCAGTCAAAATCATGACGATAGGGTCTATATGAATAACGGAACCAGTTAAAATCATGACGATGGGGTCTATATGAATAACGGAACTAGTAAAAATCATACCGACGATGGAGTCTATGTAGATAACGGAACCAGTCAAAATCATACAAATCATGGCCTATATGTGGATAACAGAACCAGTCAAATCCTAAGGATAATGACGACTATGTGGATAACGGAACCTGTCAAAATCATAATGAAGATGGCGTATATGTGGGTAACGGAACTAGTCAAGATCTTACTGAGTCTATATTGCTAACTGAATCAGTAAGAATCATACCGACCGGAGAGTTTATATTTCTAACGGAACCTGTCAAAATCATACCGAAGTTGGAGACTATACAGATAAAGGAACCAATCAAAATCATAACGACGATGGAGTCTATGTGGAAAATGGAACCAGTCAAAATCATAGCGACGATGACATCTATATGAAAAATGGAATCAGTCAAAATCATACCGACACTGGAGTTTATATTGCTAACGGAACCAGTGAGAATCATACTGACATTGGAGTCTATATTGATAACGGAACCTGTCAAAATCATAACGACGATGGAGTCTATGTGGATAACGGAATCAGTCAAAATCATAACGACGATGGTGTTTACGTGGATAACGAAACCAGTCGAAATCATGAAGAGGGTAAAATCTATGTTGATAATGGAACAAATCAAACCCATAACGACGTTTGAGCTTTCGTGGATAACGGAAACAGTCAAAATCATAACGACGATGGAGACTATCGTGATAACGTAACCCATGAAAATCATACCGACGGTGGAGTCTACGTGGATAACGGAACGAGTCAACATCATAACGAGTGTGGGGTCTATGTCGATGACGGAACAAATCAAAATCATAACGACGGTTCAGTTTATGTGGATAAAGGACACGGTTAAAATCATAACGACGATGGAGACCATATGGATAACGGAACACGTCGCAATCACATCGACAATGGATTCTATGTGGATAACGGAACGACTCAAAATCATAACGACGATAGAGTCTCTGTGAATAATGGGACAAGTCAAAATCATAATGACCGTAGTGCCAATGTGGATAACGGAACCAGTCAAAATCATATAGAAGATGGCGACTATGTGGATAACGAAACCAGTAAAAATCTTAACGAAGATGGCGACTATGTTGATAACGGAACTAGTCAAAATCATAACGACGATGGAGTCAATGTGAATAATGGAGCCAGTCATAAACATTACGACGATAGCGTCTATGTTAATAACAGAACCAGTCAAAATCATATCGACAATGGCGTGTATGTGAATAACGGAACCAGTCAAAATAATAACGACGATGAAGACTATGTGAATAATGGAACCATTCAAAATCATACAACGATGGCTATATGTGGATAAGAGAAGCAGTCAAAATCTAAATGACGATGGAGACTATGTTGATAACGGAATTCGTCAAGATCACAACGACAATGGCGTCTATGTGGATAACGGAACCAGTCAAAAAAATAACGACGATGAAGTCTCTGTGAATAATGGGAAAAGTCAAAATCATAATGACCGTAGTGCCAATGTGAATAATGGAACCAGTCGAAATCATACAACGATGGCGTATATGTGAATAACGGAGCCAGTCAAAATCCTAACGACGATGGAGACTCTGTGAATAATGGAACCAGTCAAAAGAAGAACGAAGATGTAGTCTATGTGGATAACGGAGCCAGTCAAAATCCTAACGTCGATGGACACTCTGTGAATAATGGAACCAGTCAAAAGCAGAACGATGATGTAGTCTATGTGGAGAACGGAGCCAGTCAAAAGCCTAAAGACGATGGAGACTCTGTGAATAATGGAACCAGTCAAAAGCAGAACGAAGATGTAGTCTATGTGGATAAACGCAGCCAGTCAAAATCTTAACGGCGATGGAGACTCTGTGAATAAATGGAACCAGTCAAAAGCAGAACGAAGATGAAGTCTATGTGGATAACGGAGCCAGTCAAAATCTTAACGACGATGGAGACTCTGTGAATAATGGAACCAGTCAGAAGCCGAAGATGTAGTCTATGTGGATAACGGAGCCAGTCAAAATCATAACGACGATGGAGACTCTGTGAATAATGGAACCAGTCAAAAGCAGAACGAAGATGTAGTCTGTGTGGATAACGGAGCCAGTCAAAATCCTAAAGACGATGGAGACTCTGTGAAGAATGGAACCAGTCAAAAGTAGAACGAAGATGTAGTCTATGTGGATAACGGAGCCAGTCAAAATCCTAACGACGATGGAGACTCTGTGAATAATGGAACCAGTCAAAAGAAGAACGAAGATGTAGTCTATGTGGATAACGGAGCCAGTCAAAATCCTAACGACGATGGAGACTCTGTGAATAATGTAACCAGTCAAAATCCTAACGACGATGTAGTCTATGTGGATAACGGAGCCAGTCAAAATCCTAACAACGATGGAGACTCTGTGAATAATGGAACCAGTCAAAAGTAGAACGATGTAGTCTATGTGGATAATGGAGCCAGTCAAACTCTTAACGACGATGGAGACTCTGTGAATAATGGAACCAGTCAAAAGCAGAACGAAGATGTAGTCTATGTGGATAACGGAGCCAGTCAAAATCCTCACGACGATGAAGACTCTGTGAATAATGTAACGAGACGAAAGCAGAACGAAGATGTAGTCTATGTGGATAACGGAGCCAGTCAAAATCCTAACGACGATGGAGACTCTGTGAATAATGGAACCAGTCAAAAGCAGAACGAAGATGTTGTCTATGTGGATAACGGAGCCAGTCAAAATCCTAACGAAGATGGAGACTGTGAATAATGGAACCAATCAAAAGCAGAACGAAAATGTAGTCTATGTGGATAACGGATCCAGTCAAATTCTTAACGACGATGGAGACTCTGTGAATAATGGAACCAGTCAAAAGAAGAAAGAAGATGTAGTCTATGTGGAATACGGAGCCAGTCAAAATCCTCAATACGATGAAGACTCTGTGAATAATGGAACCAGTCAAAAGCAGAACGAAGATGTTGTCTATGTGGATAACGGAGCCAGTCAAAATCTTAACGACGATGGAGACTCTGTGAATAATGGAACCACTCAAAAGCAGAACGAAGATGTTGTCTATGTGGATAACGGAGCCAGTCAAAATCCTAACGACGATGGAGACTCTGTGAATAATGGAACCAGTCAAAAGCAGAACGAAGATGTTGTCTATGTGGATAACGGAACCAGTCAAAATCCTAACGACGATGGAGACTCTGTGAATAATGGAACCAATCAAAAGCAGAAAGAAGATGTAGTCTATGTGGATAACGGAGCCAGTCAAAATCCTAACGACGATGGAGACTCTGTGAATAATGCAACCAGCCAAAAGCAGAACGAAGATGTAGTCTATGTTGATAACGAAGCCAGTCAAAATCCTAACGACGATGGAGACTCTGTGAATAATGCAACCAGCCAAAAGCAGAACGAAGATGTAGTCTATGTTGATAACGGAGCCAGTCAAAATCCTAACGACGATGGAGACTCTGTGAATAATGCAACCAGCCAAAAGCAGAACGAAGATGTAGTCTATGTTGATAACGGAGCCAGTCAAAATCCTAACGACGATGGAGACTCTGTGAATAATGCAACCAGCCAAAAGCAGAACGAAGATGTAGTCTATGTGGATAACGAAGCCAGTCAAAATCCTAACGACGATGGAGACTCTGTGAATAATGGAACCAGTCAAAAGTAGAACGATGTAGTCTATGTGGATAATGGAGCCAGTCAAACACTTAATGACGATGGAGACTCTGTGAATAATGGAACCAGTCAAAAGAAGAACGAAGATGTAGTCTATGTGGATAACGGAGCCAGTCAAAATCCTAACGACGATGGAGACTCTGTGAATAATGCAACCAGCCAAAATCAGAACCAAGATGTAGTCTATGTAGATAACGGAGCTAGTCAAACTTTTAACGACGATGGAGACTCTGTGAATAATGGAACCGTCAAAAGCAGAACGAAGATGTTGTCTATGTGGATAATGGAGCCAGTCAAACTCTTAACGACGATGGAGACTCTGTGAATAAATGGAACCAGTCAAAAGCAGAACGAAGATGTAGTCTATGTGGATAACGGAGCCAGTCAAAATCCTCAATACGATGAAGATTATGTGAATAATGTAACGAGTCGAAAGCAGAACGAAGATGTAGTCTATGTGGATAACGGAGCAAGCCAATATCTTAACGACGATGGAGACTTTGTGAATAAAAGAACCAGTCAAATGCAGAACGAAGATGTAGTCTATGTAGATAACGGAGCTAGTCAAACTTTTAACGACGATGGAGACTCTGTGAATAATGGAACCAGTCAAAAGCAGAACGAAGATGTTGTCTATGTGGATAATGGAGCCAGTCAAACTCTTAACAACGATGGAGACTCTTTGAATAAATGGAACCAGTCAAAAGCAGAACGAAGATGTAGTCTATGTGGATAACGGAGCCAGTCAAAATCCTCAATACGATGAAGATTCTGTGAATAATGTAACGAGTCGAAAGCAGAACGAAGATGTAGTCTATGTGGATAACGGAGCAAGCCAATATCTTAACGACGATGGAGACTTTGTGAATAAAAGAACCAGTCAAATGCAGAACGAAGATGTAGTCTATGTGGATAACGGAGCCAGTCAAAATCCTAACGACGATGGAGACTCTGTGAATAATGGAACTAGCCAAAAGCAGAACGAAGATGTAGTCTATGTGGATAACGGAGCCAGTCAAAATCCTAACGACGATGGAGACTCTGTGAATAATGGAACCAGTCAAAAGCAGAACGAAGATGTAGTCTATGTGGATAACGGAGCCAGTCAAAATCCTCAATACGATGAAGATTCTGTGAATAATGTAACGAGTCGAAAGCAGAACGAAGATGTAGTCTATGTGGATAACGGAGCCAGTCAAAATCTTAACGACGATGGAGACTCTGTGAATAATGGAACCAGTCAAAAGCAGAACGAAGATG